>CAAKHC010013767.1:0-37066 GCA_901007825.1 Macroramphosus scolopax | reverse complement strand
TCTAAAAACATGAATAACACCACTTGTACTTTGGTAGTCTATTTGCCCAGAAGCACCACTTAGCCAAGTTTAAGTGCAGTTGCCTTGTATCATGCATGTACGTAGACACACACTACTCCTCCATTCCTCATGGACAATGCTCACAAGAGTCCCGTCTAAAATAGCTGCACTAAACCTTTTTGTTTGTGCTTCAGCTTTGTCTCTCTCCAAGTCTACTTCTGTTATCTTGGCCAAACCTTATCGGTCTGGATTTAAGGACCGGCAGTCTTGTTGTTTTCAAAGGGAATGGCTTTATGGCTTGGAATTATCTTTTTAAAACACCTAGGTTGCATATTTCCACACCACTTGAGATAGTCACATTATGTTGGCAGGAAACTCAAAGAGAACCAGCGCAGTTCCTCTTGGCTCGCTAAACGAGCCAGATTAGTAGATGATTACTGTAAACCCAAAGAGTATGAGCAATTTCACTTTTGGCAGAATGTGATCCCATTGTAAGGTACACATGGTAATTCCTGTGCACTTGACTGGCTGGGATTACTTTTTGAGTTTGGATTGAAAGTTATTTCAGAATTATAGTGTTACCTGTGTGCATGTATGTTACTTGCAGACCTAACGGAAACTGGTGTATTGCAAATCTCAAGCATTATTATAACGTGCAACAACTATTGTTTTATCGTATCATTAAAGTTGACTGAGCCTTTTATTCGATGCCTTGGTTTTAAACAAAGTGGGTTTCTTCATCTGTACCTTCAGGCTTCTGAGCAAAGTGAAATCAGTAGGGAATCAACTGTGTCTGTTGTGTGTACCCCAGGGAGGGAGCAACAGTTGTGTAGAGGAGGGGGGGTAGTATAAGCTGGTGTCAATGAATGTGAGTCACCAAAGACCAGTCGGCCTCTCTCTCTCCTACATAATGCATCTGTAATGAAAACATAAAAAACCTGCAACACCTGTAAGATTTGCCTGTAAATAACTGACTTCATCGCGTTGCACTGCAGATATTAATCAATCTCATCAATTAGTTTGCAATTGCAGACATAAAAAGTTCTCTACATTTTGCGCCGCTGCTTTTAAAATTAAGAGAGTTTAAGCAGAGATGATAGATCCACCATGAAATAAAATCCACACCCCTCTGTATTGGTGAAGAATGACTGCACTCTCATGAAGCTCTTTCAATTATTGTTACACAGGCTCGTAAATTGGATAACAGTAATGAACACTCCGGTAGTAGCTCAGGCCCTGTGTTCATCCCTGGGTGGGGAATCTTACAGTCGTCCCATCACTAGTGTGAAGTCGGCAGGAGGTTCCAGCAATATTCTGTTATTGAAAAATTTGTTTAGGAAACGTGTGGTTTTTATTTTTATGTATCAGTACCATGAAGAGCTCCTATAATGTTCTTAAAAGATATGAACACAGTCTGAATTACTGCAGTATTACTACATTGACGTTGCAGCTTAATCGTCTGAATGCATGACGCACAGACAGTTAAAGTGGCCCATCAGCCCTGTAATGTCTAAATGATGGCTGCAGACAAGTTACTTTCGTATTTAATAAATGTAAACCTCTTAATGTTGGGTCACATTCGGTGGGTAAAAGCTTTTGGGCAAAAATATGTTTGACATTTTTAGCTGTGAAAAAGGAGGTTCTGATGCACCTACAAGTGACACTATCTTTATGTTGTTAGTGATTTCTTTTAAAGAAGCCGTCACCTTCAGTGCCCCTTTAGTAAAGTAAAGAGTAAATCAGGCTCACACGCAGGTCCAGAGGCGGTTGGTCGTTATGAGGTGTGTGTCGGTGTAAAGTCTATTCAGCAGTTGTCCAAATAATCTCCCTTCAGGATCCTCTGTGGTCTTCTGTGAGAAAGTGGCTGTGATTAAGGTTGTATACAATACACTCTTGAAAAGAAAGATCATTAAATAAAATGTATAGCGAGGCAAAGGTTTTCAGCATTAACAATTTGATGAAGCTTCTTTAAAGCCTGTTACATGTTTGTATGAACACACTCCAGGATATCCTTTCCTTTTTTAAATCAGTGCCTCTCACATTTGACAACCTGACCACCAGTCTCAGATGCTTGACCACTTCCTGATGGATGAATTTCCTAATAACATTCAAAGCAAGCATGTTCTCTCGGGAGTAGTGTCTCATCTTATTTTCAGCCACATTAATGTGTATAAAGAGCACTTTTACCCAAAGTGTCTCTGGCACAATACAATTGTTATGAGTGTTACCTATCTTGGCTGGTGTGGTTTGAAAGAGATAAAGCAGATACATGGTGACTGTTTGCCAGTCTCCCCTGTGCATGGGTATCAGGAAGCTGCTGTCTCTCATGGTGTTTTTCTTTTTTTTATTTCGGCATTCATTCATTGAAGCAACAACTCAGAGAGTTTGTGTAAAGCGAGAAGTAGCTGAACACTGAATGATCTACTTTATAACCCAGCATTTCCCGAGTGGTTTTCTTAAGTGCAGCCATAATGCTCGGTGTCCACGAAATGTTCTGCTGCTTCTCAACCTCAAGCTGTAGAGTTAAACCTCACTGTGCAGCCTTATTGGTAAACACAACCCCCAACAGATGGTTTTGGCTTCTGCCCTCAGGAAATGGGTTTGTGTTGGTGGTTTCCTGACAGGGGCAGGGAGCTCAGCTGGCTGGTTGTGGACTGGTCGGCAGAGGGTGGGACTGCAGATCACCTGGCCTCGGGGAATATGAGTGGAGATGGTGGTGAGGAGAGGGGGGGGCATTTTCCGCCCGCTGCATGAAAGTGTTTTGTCAATGTCACGGTCTGCTGCTGCTGCTGCTGCCGCTGCCTTCGGGCTGGTTCCGCTAGTTGGTGAAAGTCCTGTCAGTGGTCAGAAACCTCAACCGCTGTCACAAATGCTGTGACACATTCAAGAAACCCATAGAAATCTAGTGTGCCTTCATAGTCCTAAAGAAGCATGAGAAGCAACTTCATTTTTATGGGTTGTCCTCACTTAACTCTAAAAACCTTCTTTTGATTGTTTATCATGGCATCATTGTTTCTGTTTGCACGTTCAGACTGTAGGAGAACTGAACTGCAGAAATGCTTCTTAGTCCTGCATGGGGAGAAACACAGCAGCAGCTCTCAGCAGGGCTTAGCCCCTTGTGGTTTCAAGGGCAATTCTCACTAAACTGCATTGTAATCTTGTGGTATTGGAAGTGATTATAGCAAGTTTGTTTATTGTCTCAGTTTTCTTAGCTTTGTGACTCGCATGTCCTCTGGCAGATATTTTAAAGTCACAACTCGACCATTCGGAAGGGTTTATGGAGATATTATCATTGGCACTGATTTTTATCAGCTGCTCTTTACTGTTTCCGTCCTTATCAGGCTGTTGAATGTTAAGTTGGACAGTAAGAGTACTGAGCATTGCTGTGGGGAAATTTAAAGCAGCATCAGAACAGGAAGAACAGGTTTGGAACATATTAGGAAGGAACATCTAAGCTTGAGCTCCAGAAAACAGTTGAAATTAACATGAAGATATGAAATGAGCTCATTGACTCACACTGGTTTTAATGACAATCAAACAGCTGCTGCCTCAAGTCATTCTACAGGAATCCAGTCAGTAGAATAGATGGCCCTTTTGTGAAGACACTGTAGGGCGCCAGTTTTTTTTTTTTCTTTCCTTTCCATCTCCCCCGAAGTCGGTGTCTACAAAGTGGGCTTGATCGATGAATCATCTGTGAATTCTCTACATCTGGTAAGCGTTTGGAAATCTGGAGAAGATGTTAGAAAAAAAAAAGCGTGACTTGGACAGAGAGTTAGAGGTACTGTTCAAGTGAAGCAGCTTCTCCCTAGAAAACCTGCAGTCCTTTTGAGAAGCAGGTAGAGCTGTGAGGTCCAAGTTGGGCCAAACCCTTTTTTTCAAACCTCGTTACTTTCTGATACTGTAGAAACCAAACGAGTCTCAAGACCTTACTGTCTAGACTGCCAAAGATTGTAAAGATAGCATGGTCCGCTTCTAAGACACTTTCATTCCTTGGACGGTTAAAGAAATTAGAGCAGAAGTTGGCTCTCCAACATTATAAACAATACGCAGGGAAAAATGGACTAACAATTTTTATTTGTCTTCACTTTGAAGTAGAGAGCACAAGTTCAGCTGTCTGCACAGAACCAGAAGAATAGCCACGTTAAAGAGACAGTATTTATGTTATGCTTCAGATTCGTTGGAGATGCTCTTTTCCTCCCACTGATATTGAAATATCCGTAAGAAATTACAATGCTATCACATTATAATCTAATATTTAATGCAAGAGTGTGCTGCTTTGTGTGTGTGGATATACACGTATGCTGTATGGACAGCTCGAGTGTTACTGTACTTCTCATCTGGGGTGTCCAGACTGGCGTCGTTAGGCCTGGCCATGGGTTCATGCCGTGCCTCGGGCTACTGCAGACCCTCTTCCCAACCTCCTCTCTGTTTGTTTGGAGTGCCCCCGCTCTGTCCTCTGCCTCAGTCCTGAACCAGCGGCGCATAGAAGAGCAGTGCACATGGCCCCAAGATGTGGCCCGCCTTCCTGCCTCGGAAAACTTTGGAAACTGAGTCTCACTCTTAGCTGGACTGATTTCAAAGGCGGGAGCAACCCCTTTCTTGATTTGTGTGTGTGTGCGGGGGGAGATCTGTATGGCAAATGGTGGACAGATGCTGATCCCCATTAACGCTCCAATTCTCTGATCTTGCACCTAAGTTCTTATCACCCACCATCTTGCACCAGCAAATAATAAAATCTTCATATTAATCGATAATGAATGATTGGCAACCCTAAATTGGCAGCCCTAAATTGAATAGTTGCATTGTATTGATGCTTCATGATCACAGATTCAATGAGGTAATATTACTTCCCTGTGGATAAAAGATTATTAAGAATCCATAATGCCTTTTCTCTTCTTTGCCTCTCCTAGTTTTCTAGTTTGGTTCCATTATTAGCAGATCACATTTATCATTTATACAGCAAATCTTGTTCATCTGCTTATGCTTTTAACCTTGTCAGAGTTGATAAGATATTGCCTTTCTTTCTGCTGGTCTCCTTCCTCTGTTTGACTGGGGTGTAAAATGGTGGCCCGGAGTGGTGTTAGCTTTGTGTACACTCTCGCTGCAGTTGCCTGGCTATAAACTGGCCCCTAATGACAGGAAGAATGGTGTGTGTGCGTGCATGTGTGTATCTGGCTCTCTGACACGCAGGTTATTATTTGACTAGTTTTATGACACCCCGAAATTGACCACATTAAAGGGCTTTTGTCTTCCAGCTGGACTACAAAAGGCTCCTCACTGACATCACTTAGCACTTCCAGCGAGCAAAGTTCACACCACATTTATCTTTGATAGAAATGTGAAAAACAATGAAGATGTATCTCTGTATATGTAAGTCACTGCTCTTTTCCTCCCTCCCTGTATCTTCTCTCTCCCACACACAGACCGTGCGCTGACTTAACCAGCATAGTGTCATACACTATGACATCACGTTGTACTCCCAAGCTTTCCTCTACTCCCACAGCTCTCATAACAAAGCTATTTTTTAAGGCCTTTTAATGAGTTTTATATGTCGGATCAGCTACATGGTCCAGCAGTGTCTACTGCCGGAGCGGAGTCTTACTTTCCTTCCTAAGATGGTTTGCGTTGGCCTTTACTGCGTTCATCACATTGTCTTGTGGAGATTTCTCAGCTTGGCAGGCTAAGATTGATTCTAATGTTTCAGATTGTCCATGTAGCCGACTATAGATGACATCATTCGACCTACGCTGTGAGATTAATGTGGCTACAACGAACAGCTTTAGCAGTTCATCTACCAAAGAATAACGTCTTCATAAGTAATGCCTGCAAAAGGTTATTTTTGTCAGTAGAATCCACAGTTATTGAATGACGATGATAATAAATGGGAGAATAAAGGAACCACATCTGAAAAACAAGTGCAAATATTTAACAGAGGACTTAATCAGTGATATGAATATGGATCAGTTAACTATCAATTATAATAATTGAATGTTCCCAGCATGTCACACTGCTTCAGGTGTTTGATTATGTCAGTTTCTGACTTTAAGATTGCCTGTTTGAGTTTCTGTTCGTCTGTGTTCCTTTCTTTACTGTGTTAACAGGCGTTCTCTCCTATGATCCTATGATGTTGGCCGGTCTCTGAGTTTGTGGTTATTGTTAGTAATGTGTTTGTGTTGGGGGGGGGGGGGGTATTTTGGGTGTGGAGGTTGGGTGGACTGTAACTACGTCTCTGTATCCCAGGCCAGGCTTCACTCCATCTGCCCTCTTGTTTCATGTCTCCAGTTCTGCTGACAGCAGGGAGGTCACACTGACCGTTCAGCTCCCTGACGGCCGGCAGTTTAGTAGAACACAGGAACAAGTTTGGCTGGAGCAGTCGACAATAGTGAATGTTAAATGTGACCTGAATGCTTTTAGTATCAAGCAGCTTCAACTTACAGGACCATGTAACATAATTCTAATGTGGTTACTCATAAATTTGGAATTAATTATTCGTTTTTCTTTTGATTTCTTTAAGTTTTACATCTGATTCCTTATAAAGCCAGATTTAAAATGTCTTTCAATTTGTTAAAGCTTTATATTTTGTCCAGAGGGGATTAGATATCTCTTTTTACTGCCCCGTCAGAAGATAGTGTCAATGGCAATAAAAAATATTACATTATCGCCATGTTGTCAAGAAACTCTATAAAAGGCTATGAGTGATATATGAACAAACCCTTGTAAAAATCTTCAGAATGAAGATGGAAGTACGTTTGGTGTCTGTATTTGCTCTCAATGTCTGACTCAGAGGACGAGAAAAAACTATTTTAAGAGAACATGAGAAAATATCTCGGTTTCCTAATCCAACACCTAAAGCATATTGCACAATAATAGTGCTGAATATAGAAATGTACCATATTGAATTTCTCAGATAGCAGACCGCTAAACACAAGACCTCAGGCTCACTGCATGAAGTCAAAGGAGGGAGAGTGAACCTGGCATCACTGAATGTTGTCATCACGTTTACCATCCCATGTTGACATCATCAACTTGTGACAAAGGGATAACGCTGAAGACAGAAACTTTAGCTCTCAGTTACAACAAGCAGTATGCTGCTCGCTACTATGTTGCAGCACAATCTCTAATTGAGAATTTCATAACAAAAAGGATGTTTTTACCTGCAGTGTCTCATTGAATTATCTCACTTTCTTTGGTTAAGTGGTCAATAATGCTTTTGACACAACTACTTGTACCATACAATGGAAGTGTTTGAAACAGTCGGGAACCTAATTACTTTGTAGTGTTTAATTACAGTTTCTGTTCCGGTCTCAACTATACATCCTTTTCCGGCTGGTAATATGGAAAGGTCTAATTCTTCTCAGTATGCTTGTTTCTGCTGGACCTGGTGTGTCCTTTTCTCCCCCTGTGAAGCAGTTAGAAACTCTAATGACTTCTCGGCCTCCGATCCCAGTTTGGCACATTCCTTTAGAAACGGCGTGATTGTAAGGTCGCTTTCTGGAAAGCATTAAGCACGCTTATGGCTGGAGTCCCCCCCCACTTCCCCTCCCGCAGGAGAGGAGAGGAGGGGCAGGAGAGGGAGGGAAACCAGTGTTATCACCATCGCTTCATACAGTAGGTGTTAAAACGCTGTGAAACTTATCTGATTGGCAAGAAAATATAAATGGCTGAATGAAGTGCGATGAAAAAAGATTGTGTAAACACCATAGATGACTGAGGAAAACACACTTGCATGCTTAAGCAGTGCGCACCTACACAGGACCAGTTTTGTTTGTTGCTTCTGCCTTTCTCACCAGTACAGCAGGTTTTCCTCTCAAATGTTTTTTGTTTTTGTAATCCTGTCTTGGTTTTGTTTTGGTCGTTTGTAATATGCTCTTAGTTGACATGCGTGACATGCAAGAAAAGAGTTAAAGTAATTTGACTTAATGTGCCTGTAACGTTCGTGGGTCCTTGAGCTGCGTTACACCATAATGAACATCGGTAAAAACTATTGAATGTGCTTTGAAGTGATAGGTCTTTCCCTAGCGCACCCTGGCCGTTCTATGTGTGTGTGTTTGTGTATGTGAGTTGGCTGAATATACATACCTCCAAGGCAGAGGCGGCCCGTCGGAAAGCCGTGTGATTTTGCACTTAGCTTCACCATAACAAGGTAATTGCCTCCTGTTGCAGGGGACGACAATTTAGCGATCTAGACCACAATGGGAGGTGCCCCATTAAATGATCATAATATAGACACACATACACACCTTCCTGTCAGGCCTGTGCCTGGAGGGTAGACACATGCTCTGCTATTATCTCGTCACACACAACGGGAGAGAAAGACTTGGGTGGGGGGGGACTGTCATTATCTACAATCAGGCACAGAAGACAAGAAAGGGAAATCTGTCAAGTCAGATGGAAATTGAGATTGATTGGCATTAAATAGTATTAAAAAGTGAAGTGTGCATGGTGTTAGAAAATAACAGTTGTTTGCTATGGCAATCACCCTGTGTACTCTTGTTTGCTTTGGAACACTTCCAGGTAGCCATTCCTGCTTTCTCTATTATAAGAAATAAGTCACATGAAGTCACAGCTTCTGTGACACAAAGTCTAATCTTGTAACAGTAGTTAAAGAACGCCCTCAAAGTTAACCACTGGCGGTGGTCTTTCAGGGCCACGGTGAGACAAGAGGATGAGGAATGTTTTGCATCAGGTAAAAGTGTCCCCAGTCTCTGGGAACAAGCAGCCATCTCTCTGCAAGCCTGCGAAACATTCCTGGGCTGTCTCTCACGTCTGGACAGAGGGACGGAGGGGCGGGAGGCAGTCGGCTCGGAGCTGTGGGCTCCCTTTGTCTCGCCTAGCCTAACCCCACCGCCACACAAACACAAACACTGGTCTCTCTGCAGCGTTCTCTCTGCCAACAGGCTGTGTGCCAGCCGAGCAGGAGGTGTGTGTGTGTGTATGTGTGTGTATGACAGAGATAGCACTTGTTTATACGTGGAATACATTTGATTCATATGGCGTGGGAAGCGCAGTCTGAAATGCAGATGTGTGTATCTGTGTCAATGTGCACACACACTCCCTCCTCACTCGCTCGCTGTCTGTCAGAGGTAACGCTATATTATTGGGCAAATCGCTCTCTAATCAGCCTCTGTGAGAGTCAAGTGCTACTTATTAGATATACTGTTTGCCTAAAGTGCAAATTGACTGCCGCAGATGAATGGCCTGTGGTTTATGTTTGGAGAGTGAGCCAGGAGAGCGAGAGAGACACACTGTATCAATAGTATTGATCTGGCCCTCCTTGAAGGCCAGCTGAAAGGATGTGCTGCCGTGTTTTCAGCCCAGCGTAATGTAGATAGATTAGTCTTCTTGTCAAACGGGGGGGAAATAATTGTTGCTATTAATCAGGATCTGTATTTAACTACTGAAAGTCTAAAAAGAAAGAGAAATATATAAGTTTCACTCCCGCTTGATTGCGACTAGGCATAACTGCCATTGTATTAACATTTTCTTTTGTATTTCAGAAACCTTGGCTACAACAAGCTGACCACCATCAATGTAGAATCCTTTGCCAACCTTCCTAATTTACGAGAGCTGTAAGTATTCACCTACAAGATATGCACACCAGACATTTAGAGCACATGCACACATGAGGGGAAGCAGTGGGACGAGCCTGCCTGTCTGTTGACTGGACTCGCTTTTTTTAGACAGGAGTCTTTCACTTTAGCAGAACACCGATTGGCTGACGGCAAAAGAGGCCTGGTCCATAAAAGGAATATTTACCAGGGATAGACACTCCGACGATACCAATAAGAATTGTTCGATAGAATGTTTGATAGTTTCATTGAATATAGTGAAGTTTGGTTGCATAAGCAGCCAATCATATGCCTTAATAATAGAGTGTGCTAAGAGTGATTTCATTTAACACTAACTAGTTCTGCCAGCGACATGTGACACAATAACAGAAACGGTGTGGAGTGAGAAAATTAGTGCAGTCGGTGAGGAATGGTTGATCGAAAGGACAGGTCAGCTCGCCACTATGGAAGTTTCTGTTTTTTAAAGTTTGACCAATATAAGAACACAGTTGTGCTTTTGTGTGGGGAAACGTGCATTTTGAATAAAAACAAAGTTGGAACATAACAAACGTGATTTATCAACTTGGCCGTGGCTTCCAACCCTCGGAGTACTTTCACGACCTACGTCTGCTACATCTCAGCAACTATACGATATGACAAAACATCCAAACTGTGCAATGACTTAAAAATTGTAATGGATTTGTGTATGTTTCTGTTATGTTAAAGTTATTACCTGTGTGCCTTGAAAAAGTGTTTAAATTCAAAACAAAGATAAACAGGCAAATCCAGTCTTTTTCTTAGTTCTGAGTATTTGTGCCATGCTACTGCCTTCACTGTGCAGCCTGTGTAGAGTAAAGTCCATGGTTGCCACTTCACTTCCTAGCAGCATCCGTGTATGTGTTGCCTCAAACTAAGTCCAATTGAGAATAAAGTGGTGGTTTTCTATATTAAGCCTCCCCTCGATCACCTGATACTGTGGCCAACGCTGGCCTTATAAATATTTTATATGGTGAGGAGAGGACTTGGCTCTGTGTCACTCAGCGCCAGTACAGAAGACACATACACACACAAACACTAGCTAACTGATGATACACACACTGCTGACATCTACGGCAGGCCGGCCAGCAAGTCATACGCTCCTCGACATCTGTTTCACTCCCGTGTTATTTCTGGTTTTTAAAAGGATGACTTGCTACTTGCTCCGTGGCAGACGTGACAAGTGGAATTTCAAATCTTTTGGTCTACACTGAATTTTGCCTCATGTGGAAAAGCCACCCCGTCAATTCTTGACTAGAAAATAGAGTTAGTTTTGGCATTACAAAAGTTTTAGTTGGACAGTTTGTACTCAGCTGCCAAGGAGAGTGATAGATGAAGAAATCCCCTGGCAAAGATTGTACACAGCCTTTTATGTCACGTATACAGTAGATTTGTATTGTATTTCAATCAGATGATAAGGTATTATTGTATTAATATAAACCCAAAGCAGCATAGCTAGCAGCAGACTGGCTGCAAATGACAGTTTAGTGGAGACCTGCGATGCTCAGGAGCAGATATAAACTTTATATAACCATTTGCGTATAAAACACAAATGGCGTGTGTGTCTATACTGTATATTTAAAAACATTTGTGGATAAAAGCAATTTTATCCACAACACGGTGACAGATTTATCATCGCACTGCGATGTCGGTAAAAGATTTACTCGTCACTGTGGTGTATATCACTCACTAGGCAAGTGTTCAATTGGAGCCTGGCTAGACACAGTCTCAGTTTGATGCTTATAAAATTTGCTATTTAAAAAAAGGATTATCATTTTTGTTTCTCACCAGAAATACCACGTATTTTGCTCCTGTTTTTGTCACTTTAAAAGTGTTTGTCCCTGCTCTTGTGAAGTCTTCTAACCTCATAAAAACAAAGCCCCCATGTGCATTGTTTTGTCTTCCTCTCGTACATAGTTGTATTCTCTAACCAACTACTGTTTGTTTGTCACTATCAGGCGGTTGGACCACAATGAGCTGACCACCATACCAGATTTAGGACAAGCTGCTTCCACGATTGTATCACTCTACCTGTGAGTACCACCCCACTTACTACTTAACATGCTCCCAGAATTAACTGGCTCTCTGTTACTGTATTCTTAGGTCAGTGCCCTCTTTGAAATGCTCTTGAAATAGTCTCTTGACGTCTGTCGAGGATGCAAATGCTATGTATTAATATGTGAGAGGCTGCAAAAAGTAAGGGATGAATGGGGGCTTGATTACATATAACAAGATAAAAAAAACACTTCACTTGAGCTTTATTGGCTTCAATATGGAGTTCTGTCTGGAGTGTTTATCATGCGGTCCAGTAGGTATCTAGTCATATTAGCTGACCATGTGGTCTTCTCTTCAGTGAGGAGTGTTGGCGGCTTGGAGTGTCAACTCGTATAAACTCCCAACTGGGTTCCTCCCAGTTGTGAAACCGCGACTGCTGGGCCTGCCTGCATCGGCATCTCACTGGTGATTTACTGCCCTATTTGGGAAGGGTGCAAGTGCCCTCGTGTATGTCCCAAATATGAGCCTGGTGGTCCATCAACAGTCTAACTTTTACACTGTTGAAGGAAATATTCAATTCAATTCAACATATTTATTAAATGTTTTCTACGTAGTGATAATTAGGTGTTACTGTGATTTCTCAAGCAGGAATGAAGGCACGCTGCACCAAACAAACACTGTAACATGTATGGCTGCCTAAGGGAAGACCAAAATAGTCTCCCAAGATTAAAATCAAAGTGTTGAAGCTATTATGAGAAGCTGTTAGAATTCTTATAGTGTGACAATTTTCAGTTGTTCTTGGTTAATTTTAGATTCTGCACAAAGATCAACACAAGTACAATTTTTCCATCTACATCTTATGTAGGGTCGACTGTTTTCCAGTGTGTTGTCCTCTCGTGCGACCAGGGAAAATTCTTAAATCTCATTCAACCCAAAACAAGGAAGTCTAACCCCCCCAGTCTAGGCCAACCATTAGCTGCGCTCTGTATTTTCTTTCACACCTTGCTAACATGCCGGCCGACTGCCTCGTAGCCTGCAGCTGCTAGTTCCTGTAACATTGCTCATCGTCATCTCGTTTTCTGCGGTGAGCGTTGCGGCAGTCTCACCTTCGACTCTCTTTGTGGGTCATCTTGCCCGCTTCTCGGAATTTATCATGTTGTAACTGTGTAGTCAGAGTATTTCTGTTTCGATAAGGGAGGGATATCAGGTTTTATTAAACAACCCTGACACGTCTGTGTCGAAACTTGTCATGTGCCCAAAAATATTTGTGCTATTAAAATAGTTCCTTTGAATTCTTTTTCTGTCTAGATGAGTTGAGTCCAGCACAAGTGGCCGTTAAGTTTTGATACAAAACAGATCGGAACAAGACAATTTTTGTTTAAACTCCAGAGTCGAAGCCCCTCCAAAAGATAGGGGTGTCTTTTTTTGGCCTGACTTGAAGCCTGTTGCCAGGGGAAGGCCTATAGGCCTGATGGGAGTGGAGGCTAGAGGGAGGGTCGGATATTTACAAAGCTACACAGCTGAAGTGAAGGCTCTCTGAAGCACTTGCAGCTGCAGCTGTCAGTCACATGGCTTACAGTAAAATGGGTAACAGTGAGAAGGGGAGGCAGGATGAGAAAACAGGCAGGGAGGAAGGGATAGGGGATGTGAATAGTGTCAGATCAGGGTGACATCACCCTGCAGCCAAAGAGAAATAGTTCCGAACAAGTAATGGAAGAGGCTGTAGGGGGGTTATAAGAGGCAAACTGAAGGGTAAGCGGGAAGCGAGAAATGAACACATGAAAATTAAATCATGTGCTTTCTGTCTCTGCCAACACACAAGTCTTCTGGTGTTAGACACGCACACACACACACACACACACACACACACACACACACACACACACACACACACACACACAGACTGACACTATCTTCGAGTACTGAAAAGTATGTCTGGAGCAGATCTACCGGTTGCTGCTTCCCAGAACGTTGAATAAGTTCTTGCTGTGCTCTTTCCCCCCGCTGTTGTCTGGGGCGGACTTTCCTCAGTGGGCAAACACCTGACCCATCTTAACACCTGACTAACATGGTTTTGTGCACCACTGGCCCGTCTTGCCTGCAGTGGTAGGGAAGGCCTCTTCAAATGTCCCCACTGTCAACATTCTTCGTAGTATTGCTAGAGAATTCTTAGAAGCATCTTGCAAGGAAAATATTTTTAAATTCTAGCAAAAGTATTCTGATCATTTAGCTAATGGTGAACCAACCAGAGGCCATATGCATACAGTCCAACAATACCTTTGTGAGCCCACTTGAAGCCTGCAGACTCCCAGAATGCCACAGCAGGAAGGGCAAACAAAACTTTTTAACAACGTCAAACGGATGGCAGAGTGGCTCAAACTTTTCCATTGTACTCTTTGACGGCCCAGTCAACATCAAAGGGGGCCCTGCTCGGGATAGAAATCATATGGCCTGCCGAATCATCTGATATTGAAATAATTCTCCTTTTGTCCCGACTGCCTGCTTCAAAGGGGAATTAACACCAAACAATCACCCCCAAAGATGACACTGGAAACAGGAGAATGGGCATGCTAGTGTAAACTGCTGCTGCACCCTGCATACATGAAAAGAAGTGTCAAAATGAGCTGGGCTCATGGTAATCAGATGGGCAATGGGGCACATTAATGAGATTTGGAATTACGTGGACTCAAGAGTGAATCAGGCCCCTGAACTTCAAAGGGAACACGAGTGATCTGAGCTTTACTTTATCAGAAATGTCATTGGCCATATGATAATCAGTTTTTACAAATGCTACCATTGTATGCACGGACTTCAAACACCCTGAGCACTTATGCTTTATCTGTCTCTCACACACAGCTGGGCTCTTGATTGTGGGAGGGGGAGGGAGGAGAGGGAATTTGGTTGGAGCGTGGAAGTAGAAGGGGGCGAGAGAGAGAGAGAGGTCAACCTCTTCCACCAGTTTGAGGCTGATCTGTTTTTCCCAGCAGAGGTCACCAGCTGTTGACCCTACCTCACCCCTTCATTCTCTCCTCCTTTTCGCCTCCCCCATTTCTTCCCTCCCTCTTCCCTGCTCACTGCAGCCACTGTGTGTTGGTCTGTCCCATGTGTGCATGTGTTATTTGTGTTGTGTGTTTGCACATGTGTGCTCGCAAGGCTCATCCTTAACCATTTCTGCCAGTGTTTATTCAGGTGGGCACTGTGGTGTGACCCCTCCTCCTCTCAGACACCAATAAATGACTGTGTGTGTCCATCTGCTAGCTGAAGGCTAGAAAGGAAGGAGGGACTGACCTTGTTTTGATAGTTTGACTGGTGGAACACCTGCTCTCTCTCTCTCTCTCTTTTTATGCTTTCTTTTGCTCTTTCCGTCAAATACACGCACCACCCTGGGAAGCTAACCAGACAAAATATTCAATATGAAGATTGAATTCAGTCTGAAGATAAGTCATTTGCTTACACACAACACACAGTAATGGTTTCATCTCTTCAGAGGACTTTACATTCATTCCTGGATTCTTTAACCATACACACTACTCATCTAACCAACTCTTCCTCAAGTCCTCACCCTAAAATGCAGTGATTTATGTAATAGTTTTTTATCCCCAAAAGGCCAAAAGGGAGGCGGGATCCCAACTGTGGGACTGTGTATGTAAATAAACATATGTCCTCACAACATGAGTAATACCTGATACAAAAACACAGATCACTAATCCAGCCTGACGGATATCCAACTGTCTTCTTTGCATATTATATATTTCTGTATGCAGTCGTCAGTATATATGTTGCCGTAGAATAGAGCTGTGTTACAGTTTCTTGTGCGCTCTGCTGCCTCATACGGAATTTATGCTTGTGTGTGTGTGTGTCTCTGACTGTCTGCAATGTTTCCCATAATTCCCCTGGCCTCCATATTGTAAGGTAATCACTGGGTCAGCCTCTTTTATTTTCTTTATATCTTTCTCTTCATCATTCTTTCCCTTATGTGTGAAATGGGTCCTGGTCCACAAAATAATCCCTAGCAGATGTTGATGAGTGGATGGGTGACTCCCCACCCCCTTCCACGTAACAGCAGGGCCAGAAACCCTGAAATATGTCCAGGTTCGCTCAGGCTAACAAGGCCTGACAAAATAGAGCTATCTGAGGCGTCTTTATAGAACGAGTCCTTGTGTGCAGAAGCTTAAAAGTTAAATGATTCAATTGCATTTGATGCCTGTTGATGTGCTGGTGTTCAGTACATCAACATTAGGACTGTGGTATTGGCCAGAGCTTCTTTAGAATCATCCCTCCATTCCAACACTGTACTGAAGTACTTTGAAAACCTCTTCACATGGCTCTGGTTGGTCACACATTTCTAATAGTCTGTGGAGAAGCACAGGTGTACTTTGAATTGTTTAAAGAGGGTTAGCCACTGCTTGGACGCTCTTAGTGTACACAGCTTGTGGTGTATGAAGACCACTTTGCTCTGTGTACTCTTCTCCCTTTGTGCCTAAGTGGGCTTAGAGAAGTGATGGGATTCAGAGCATAATGAGAAAAGAACTGATTTATATTTGTCAAGTTGCTCGTACATTTTGTTGCATCATGTTGGAAGTCTGTGATTGTCAACTACACCCAGTCTGTTTTTTTTATCATTTTCCAGACATCATAACAAGATCCGCAGTATTGACGGCAGACGGACCAGAGAACTTGTTTCGGTGGAAACCTTGGACTTAAGCAACAATGACATCACAGAGCTACGAGGGCTCTGCTTTCCTGCAGGCCTCAAAATTAAAGATTTGTAAGTATTACTCTGGTATATAACACAATAATAATTAAAAATGTCAGTTTTCAAATAATACAATGAGGATATTCGGTTTGCAGCCATTAGTTTTAATAGAAAATGAATTAAAAAGGGGCAGTGCACAGAATGGTGCTGCAATTCTATATATCAGTTTGTATCCTAAATATCAATAACATGGGTAAAAAATTCACATAGCATTCTAGAGGTATGTAGAATAGCTGAAATCTGTTATGTCACACTGTTGTGTATCTGTGTGTTCAGGTACCTGAGCAACAACAAGATCAGTGTGCTGGAGCTCGGAGCTCTCAACCATCTGAGCGCCTCTCTTCAGGTTCTGAGACTGAGTCGAAACCGCATCAGTCAGATTCCTGTGAAAGCCTTCCAGCTCCCGAGGCTCACCCAGCTGTGAGTACCACCGGTTTTCATCTGTTTAACAACATAGTTAGCGTGCTGACCGGGTCTGTTCTGATCCATCAGAGCAGTTTGTATTTCAAAAAGTGTATTTTTGAGCATTTGTGTTTGGACTGAAAGTGGATTTGTTTCCCTGCTGTAATCTTAAGGAGCATCATACAAATTAATTTGTTTTGATATTTGGAAAGCTATTAG
This sequence comes from Macroramphosus scolopax, assembly GCA_901007825.1. Classification (NCBI taxonomy): domain Eukaryota; kingdom Metazoa; phylum Chordata; class Actinopteri; order Syngnathiformes; family Centriscidae; genus Macroramphosus; species Macroramphosus scolopax. The sequence continues at coordinate 20,110 of CAAKHC010013767.1, read as the reverse complement.
TTTGAACAATACCTCTTGGGGGGGTCATTGTTTGACACGGTAAACAGCAGAGGTATACTATCAGTGATTTATTACCTACTTCCATTTCCTTAAAGTGACAAGTTCATTCCCTGCACCCTGCTTTATTATCTTAGTCAAACATCCCTCCAGCGTGTCAGTAGGGTTGAATCATGCGGTGCTTGACAGCTCCAATTTTGAAAGGGAGGGGTCTCACCTAATGGGAGTTTACCCCATTGTGGCTCCACCAGTTTTCTCAGGTGCCTGTTGTTGGAAAGACGGCCCCGGTGACACTGTATCTTCCCATGCAAGTGTTCAGGCACATCAGACACAAATGAACCCACCAGGATAATTATCTTTGCTTATCTGTTGCATGCAAAGACAGCCTACATACGAAGATTAAAGAACAACTGTGACAGGTGGAACGGACGTCACGGAGGAATGCCTGTCGAGCTGGATTGTTAATGGCAAAATAATGTAAAGGGAGTGTGCAGGCTACGGCATTATTAGGTTTTGACTTAAGTGTGATGTGTGCTGATAAGGTAGAATGACAGAAAACATTCCTCTGAACCTGGGAAATAGTTTTCCTACATTGAAATGTGTAGAATACTCTGCAAGTGTTTACAAAGGAATACTCTGCAAGTGTTTACAAAGGGGTTCATCTATGTTTTCTTCTGTGTGTCCATCCAACCTGCAGAGAGTTGAACAGGAACCGTATCCGTCAGGTGGAGGGTTTAACCTTCCAGGGTCTGTCAAGCTTGGAGGTGCTCAAGCTACAACGAAACAGCATCGGCAAGCTGACTGACGGGGCCTTCTGGGACCTGGCCAAGATGAAAGTCCTGTATGTAATTTGAAAAACCTGAAACAATATGCAGCAAACATCTAATCTCTCTCCTCTTACTTGAAACTAGCCATCTGATTGTAGTTTGGGTGCAGCATATAGGCTAGGAGCAATATCTGCTAATCTTACTTGCACAGTTACTGACTATTACTGGAAGGTACAACAATCTTACATTTTCTACATATTACTTTGCAATTAGATACAAAATGACACAGTAATAGTCACAAATTGCTTGGCGTTTTCTGCAATACTGCCAAAAAATAACCACTAAACTTAGATCCTGGAGCCAGCTGTGCAATGTTCCCAGATCCCTGAATTCTAACTTTGATAATTCTCTACTATTTTACCTAATTCAGGCACCTGGAGTACAACAGCCTGACGGAGGTGAACAGCGGCTCCCTGTACGGGCTGACTTCCCTTCAGCAGCTATTCCTGAGTAACAACTCCATAGCCCGCATCAATCCTGATGGATGGAAGTTCTGCCAGAAGCTGAGGGAACTGTGAGTACCAGCATGCAAATTAGCCTAAACACCCAAACTTGTGTGCCAGATGGCCTGACAACTTTCAGCAGCCTCTAAGGTTTCTAAACCTGGAATATCCGCAGCGGAAAAGAACATGAGTTAAACTTAGTTCCATTTAAATAATAAGTAAAGCCTGTTTATTTAACACATTTCCAGTGATATAACCACTTTGTCCTACAGCCTGTGAACCCAACACACTCCACCCTCACACTTATCATCCATCTACCTTACGCAGGCTTAAATGACACTGTGCTTAAACACCCACTATGCTACGCTATTCTCAGGGTAATCCTGTTTATCCCATAATTAGACCTGGGCTCAACAGCACTGAATCCCTTTACAAGAGTTTTTGTACTCAGTTCTGAAGCATGGAAGATTGACAAACCTCTGTGTAATTCGCTGCGGGTTGTGCTGTGGTAACAACACTGAAGGATCGCGTTCTCTGCCTTTGTGTGTACAGAATGACGAGTTATTATCCCAGAGCCTTACCTCTTCTGTTGACATGACTGTCGTTTTGCTGTTGTAAAGTGCTTTGCTCAGCTGAAGCGTTGCTAACTGCGAGGTAGCCTGGGGTGTCTTTGGCACCTGTGTTTTTTTTTTTTTTTTATGTCTGACAGTCCGAAGGTATAATTAGGTAGATCGCACTGATGTTAGTGTGCTCTGTGTATCTCAATGCCGTTTCCTGTACGTCTCTGAATGACCGATTGCTCCCTGCGCTGTAGCCGTACCATCCTCCTGGCACCGACTGCACCATTCAGAGATTATATGATTTTGTTTGAGTTATCATGACCCCTGTGGCTGATAGAAGAGAGTGACGTGTCTTTATGAGGAGCCTGTTATTGCATTCCCAATGGGCCCGGCTGAGCCGGTCATTAGGCAGAATCTCTACACACATGACCGGTCAAGCAAACCTGAGGCCTGGCCGCAGAGGCAGACAGCAAAGGGCCACATGGAGGGCAATAAAATGCACAATACTTCCTTTGACCACTGTCTGAAAGATACCATTATGTGATTTATCATTTCTAATCAGAAATTATCAAGAGGCAATATATGTAGACTATGACTCATCTACAAGGCTGTTACACAAATATTCAGTCTTTACTATTGTCACTTATTTCTGAAAAATCTGAATTTTGATAATCATTTTAAGATGTTTTCTAGTTGAGCGACATGTGAACAAGTAACGTACTCTATAAAATATATCTCAGGGTTTGCCACATTCTAAAGAAGGCTTATAAATGGAGGTTGTGCACATGTGAAGCTCCCAGTAATAATTTCCCTTCCTCCCTGTCAAACCATTTGGACCTCTGCTAAGCCCATTCCCTGTCAGCATCTGGCGGTGAGGGAAACGTCACAATGGGAAAAACAGGCCACAGAGTGGCAAACAGACATTGAATCAGACATGAAATTCAAGTATAATGATGTCGTGAGCTGCCTCAGTGCTTTGCCAAACTGTCATCTCCTTCCAGACCTCACACAGAACATTACTCTTTCTTCCCCGCTTCTCTTTCTCTCTCTCTCGTTCTGTCTCCCTCTGCTCTTCTGTCCTCTTCTCTGTCTGTCCTCCTCTCTGTGTCTCTTTAGGAACCTGTCCTACAACAACTTGACCCGTCTGGATGAAGGCAGTCTGGCTGTACTGGGGGATCTCCAAACCCTCCGTCTGGGGCACAACTCCATCAGCCACATCACAGAGGGAGCCTTCAGAGGCCTCAAGGCCGTACGCATCCTGTGAGTGTACCCCCTCAACTACCATTAACAAGCCCAAACCCCCACACAGCCCTGAGCCCCTGCTGACGATGAGACTCAGACGAGCCACTTGGGAGCACTGAAAGCTGATATGACTTAATATTGGTTTCCCCTCTGTGATATTTGATATTTAGGCTCACTTAATCCCCTTAGATGACTTCAGAGAGCACAAGTTGTTTACACAAATGCTTTTTTAGAGTTGATCTCTTTTTTTAATTTGTGTCTATTTTTTTTACTTTTACGTCATGATTTATGTGTCAACTTCTTAGTCTTCTTGTGACTTTTCTTGTTTTGTTTCTTTCGTCCGGTTTGTGTGGTGTTTTTGGTTTGTCTTCAACACCGGTTCCTAACAAACTTGGAACTGAGAGGGCTCTGTGTCACCTTCCTCCCTCGAGAACACTCCCTCACTTTCAGAAGCCGTGAAAAAAGACCAACGTTTCTTTACCGTCTTGTCTGAAAAGCCCAAAGACACTAAAAGAAAGAAAGGGAGAATGAACGAGAGACAGTCAGGTGATTATTCCAGGAGAAAAGACTCAGGGGTCTTGGTTCCTAACCAAGTTCCTATTGGCGGCGCCTCTTCTTGGTGAGGGAGCCAGGGAGGAGAGCTCTCTCTCACAGTGGGGGGACGAGCCAAAGCACATGAGGCCTCACTGTTGGCTTTCTGGGTGCCAGATAACTTGCTACATAGGGAAGTAGAGGGTGACACAGGGAGCTTTTTCTTTAAATGGCCCAGCTTGTTGGTTTTAAATAAACCCATTCAGACCACATTTAATTCCCATTTGTTCCCTTCTGTAAAGGTCAGTTTATTCTGTAATCTCTTATGTAATCTTCCAATACTCACGCTATCTCTGTCTGCTAGCATCTTTTCTCTCCTTCTCCCCTGTCTCTCTGTTTTTGAGGCAGACCTAATCTAATCAGTGGAGGGGAGGACAGGCATGGGCCGGACCTTGAAAAGGAGCTGGGGGAGCTTTAATTGGGCCTGCGCTGCTGGTTGTGCTGGCATGGGGCTGGAGCCTGCATTGGGGTGTGAAAGCTCCAAACAAGCCAGCCTGCCTTCTAATTCGGCCGCGGGAGTTGTTGGCTCATCAGGGCCCTCCTTCTCTGTGCGCGCTCTGCAGCCCCCACCACTAGCCTTGCTTTAACAAGGCAACGGCCATTCACATCCAGCCAGCCAGAAAGAGTAGGAAATTGGCAGCCCCAGTTTGACAGCGGCCAGTGGGGGTTGAAAAGAACTAGAGGGGGAAATGCTTGCAAAGCAAAGGGAGGGGTGAAATGGTGCCATTGTGGAGACAGTTGAGGGTGTGGTTGACCATCAACCTCAAAGGCCCTTTCTCAACTTATAAAAAGTCTTTTAATGTTTCAGCAGAGAAAACCTGTTGTTTTTCTTTTTGATAGCAATGCAGAGGGGCGGAGCGGTGGCTCCTCTTCAGCTATGACTTCACCTTCAGAGGTAGTTCTTTCAGTATTGAGAGGAAGCAAATGAAGTGCATTCAACAAGTGTCTGGAACCCCCCCAATTCTCTCAAAGAGGCCCCTTTTTTTTGCCTTTCTTTTTTCTTTTATTGAAACCTTTCTGTCTTTGCCCGGCCATCACTAAGCTTGGCCCATAACCTCATCAAGGACCCTTGGATTTGGCTGTACCGTATCTGCCACCACGAGACAAACAGACTCAACTGTCTGGCCTCTCACAACACATTGTTTACCTGCCAATCCCTCCTCACTGTCATGAATTATACATGTTTCCCATGCGCTGGGTTTGCTTCGACACACATACACTCATGCACAAATACTCACATGCGTGCTCCTCCTCCACCCCTCTAAGGAAAGAATGCGCATGGTTGGCAGAGCAGAGCGGCAGAGGGGCTCTTAAGGCCAGGTGCAGAGGGGGGAGAATGATGGTGGGGTGGAGGGAATGTGGGCGAGGGGGCAACCCGTGACTTCCAGACCGGCCTCTGCCAGGACTGTGAAGCGCTTCAGTGCTGGCAGACTCTGTCCTTGTTCTCATCCTCCCTCCTTCCATCTTTTTTATCCTAACCCTCTTTTCTCTCATTCTCCACAGGGAGCTGGACCATAACGACATCTCGGGCACAATAGAGGATACCAACGGGGCTTTCTCTGGATTGGACAGCCTTAACAAGCTGTGAGTGTCTCCCCTGACTCTTTCTTATTTAATTCCCTCCTCCTCTCTTTTGCAATCGGCCCGACCTTTTCATCTTCTGTCCTGGTATTCTTCAGAACTCACAATCAGAGAAACAGCCTCCTCGTTTTTTCTTTCATCCATAATTTCCATTCTAAATCCCAACATACTCTCCGCTGCCAAATAAGTTTAACCGTTCCCAATTTAAGACCATAGAGTTCAGCAGTTGGAGATACTGTAGTTCTCCCCTCAGGATCCTACACTTCACTTGGAAAAGAACTGCTCTCATTGAGCAATGACTTACAGGGGCCCTCTTCCTTCTTTACAAGGCTAGTTCATAAAACATCTATTATAATTGCCAGACTTTCTCCAGTTAGATCTGTTTATCAGCTTAAGTTTTAATTGTTTCCCTTCAGCCAAACTGGACTCTATTTTTTATCATCTTGGTTCAACCAGGAGATAAAGTGATTACTCATCCGTGTTTCCATCAAGGCAGCTAGTTAAAACGTTTCATGTCAAAATTTGGCAAGTTGAGAAATTAGAGTGGACTTAGTTGTTGGCATTGAGTGGCCATGCGCACTCATCAACCTGCAGGATGAAAAGATGATGTCCAGCCAAGATGGTTCCCAGTGTGAGCGCTGCTGAAAGAGAAAGAGGGAGAGAAAGGGCTTTTCTTCTAGCAGGCAGGGGTTCGCTCCCCAATAGGCTTATTTCTACTTCTCCTCCCTGCTTGTGCTCCTCTTGTCCCCGTTCCTGTTGTTAGGAACTGAGAGAGGGTGAAATTGAGGGCTGCATTCAGTCATCAAAATCAAACGCCTCACACGCCCCGCACTCTGACCCTGCCCCTTTCGCCAAGGCGTTGGCGGAAGCAGCCCACTGCATCTTAAAGCTGGCAAGGCGAGCCATGGGAGAGAGAGACAATGCAGAAGAGAGAAAGAAGCGGCGACACATCAAAGTGTCCTCCACACACACACACTGGGTTCCCCCTAAAGCTGCTTGTGAATAACGCCACATGGGCGGGAAGTGGGCCTTGCAGCCAAGTAAATATGCAGATTGTGAATTTAAGTCTACTTTGATCATTTCAACTAATTACTGCAAAATAACAGTTGCGGAATTGACACTGTGATCACTTGTCACTGTGGCAAGACAACTGTTTTTTTTGTGTACATGTGGATGAGTTCTAACACTGGGGTTTTCTTTGTGAGCCAGCCAGCCGTGTCTCCTCTTCCTGTCAAGTGAAGAATACAGCAGGAGAGAAACAAGGGAGGGGCGGGGTAGCTGGATGAGGGTGGAAGAAGGGATTAGGACCCCAAAATCAGAGGAACAGCAACTTCTTGGCTTGAAGCAGGCTTCACTACCACACACCCTCACATGAACATCCCTACAGACTCTGCAGGGTCATTGCTATTACATTCTAATAAAGATAAAAGTGGCCTTTGAAGAGCAGCGAGCACATACACACACACACACACACGCACCCACACTCCCAACCCAGTCCAATCTCCCTCACCCTTCCTCTTGGCTAATCTCCACACAGTTCAGATTTCCAATACCCCAATCCCCTCACTCTTATCAGATCCAGCCTTGCTAATTGTGCTTCTCTCTCTGTCTTGCTCTCTCTTTTCACCCCCTCTTCTCACCCCCTTCCCCCCTTCATCTATCGACACCCTTCATGTTTGGAAACGGCAGAACTCTGTTTGGAAACAAGATCAAGTCAGTGGCTAAGAAAGCCTTCTCCGGCCTAGAGACCCTGGAACACCTGTGAGTATCCCACAATGCTTTGCTGACACTCCTTCCAGCCAAAGAGAGAGAGACATGTAGTAGTTGGGGTGTTACAATTGCCAAACATAGCTGACAGAGAGGAGAGAGCTAGAGGTTTTATAGTGTCTTTGTAAAAAGGGACGACAGGACTTTTGCAAGCGCCCAGCTGCTTCTCTCTCGTTAGTCAACTTTGGCCTTTTTTTCCTGCTTCCGCGCAGGAACAAAGTTATAGAGCATGTGTGGAGTTGTGTAGAAGAAAAGGAATTCCTATAAGCTATTTAACAGGCTTTTGACAAGTGAAAGCAGGGTGTGACGGAAAAGCTGGCATGTATCCTCAGACACACATGCCGGGAATCTTTCCACCTTGTTTTAAAAAGGTAGATGCTTACTAGGGAAAGCGTGTGTGTCTTGGTGTGTGTAAGATTACCATGTAGAATGTAATTTGTGGATTACATTTGATGATATTTTTTATCCCAACAGGAACTTGGGAGAAAATGCTATTCGCTCCATTCAGCCCGACGCCTTCAGTAAGATGAAGAACCTCAAAACCCTGTGAGTTGTACTGTCATTAGACAAATACACTGGATTTATGTGCACACACCCACACAAGGCAGTGATTCCATATTTAAACACTCTCCCTCTGTACTTCCACACACAGTTACAATAGCATATATGGCACATGTGCTTACCTCCTCTCCTCTCCCCGCCCCGCCCTCCGCCTCACAGTCTCATTCAGAGCAATAGCTTCCTGTGTGACTGCCAGCTCCAGTGGCTGCCCGAGTGGCTGCTGACGCGTGGTTTACAGGCTGTTGTCAATGCCACCTGCGCCCACCCCGAGAGCCTGAAGGGCACCAGCATCTTCCAGGCTCCGTCCAGCAGCTTTGTGTGTGGTGAGTAGTGTTTGTGTGCATCTACTGTGTTCATGCGGGTGGTTGTATTGAGGAAGCGTTATCCTTCCTCCTACATTACTTCCCACCGCTCCTTCCTCTTCTAACCTTCTATTGTTCTCCATCTGTAGATGACCTCCCGAAGCCCCAGATCACCGTGCAGCCAGAAACCACGGTGACGGTCCTCGGTAGCAACGTGCGTCTCACCTGCACGGCCGCGAGCAGCAGCTCCTCCCCCATGACCTTTGCATGGCGCAAGGACCAGGAGCTTCTTGGCAACGCTGAGACAGAGAACTACGCCCACGTGCGTGCTCACCACCACGGCACCACATCTGACGCGATGGCTGCAGGAGGAGGCGTGATGGAGTACACCACCATACTGCACCTGCGGCACGTCACCTTCGCCCATGAGGGACGTTACCAGTGCATCATTACCAACCACTTCGGATCCACGTACTCCAGCAAGGCCCGCCTCATTGTCAACGGTAGGTTGACTTCAGGGTTAAACTGTCAGAACATTGCTGAGTAAAATATTCATTAGCCTATTCGTTAAGATGGGTGTATCATTGGTATTAATTTATAGTTTGTAGTCAAATAAAAGACTGTGAGAGTCTGTTAACAGACGGTGCATATTTTATATATCGAGCTTTGGCTCCTTTGCAACACACACCAAAATGGAAAAGCAAACCGTACAATCATCTGTTAATATGTGTGGAATTAAATCACTGCCACCAAATGACATGCTTGTTTATGTTAAACGTATCTGAGTTTCAATCGTGCCGTTTGACAGTGGAGAGATCGAGATCAGTATCCATGCTGAGGTCTCCTCTCCTTCTTGAATGAAGTCTTCTCTCTCTCTGCCTTCGCCTGGATGGTATTCGTGACAAATTGATTTAACTGCATGTCAGCGCTAACAGGGGCCATCTCTTCTCCCCTCTGTCACTCTTTTGTTATTTATTTAGAGTTTGGCTGCTCGTCCAGCTCTGTGCCAAACCTGTAGCTTCGACTTTATTATGATGGAATATTTTCTCAGCCTGTCACAACTGTGCATATGTAAAGAAGCGATAGGAGTCAATTTGAAAAGGTTTCTCTCAGTCGATCAACATAATGGAAATTGTCTGTCTGTCCACAGTCCTCCCATCCTTCGTGAAGACTCCCAGGGACAGCACCATCAGGACGGGCCACACCGCCAGGCTGGAATGTGCTGCAGAGGGCCACCCAGCACCGCAGATCGCCTGGCAGAAGGACGGAGGCACAGATTTCCCTGCCGCTCGTGAGCGGAGAATGCACGTCATGCCCGATGATGATGTGTTCTTCATCATGGACGTCAAGCCAGAAGACATGGGCGTGTACAGCTGCACGGCCAAAAACACAGCAGGAACAGTCTCTGCCAACGCCACCCTCACTGTCCTGGGTAAGAGCTTATTTCTGTGATGAATCTTTCCTTTCCTACTTAATTCCGCTAACAGTGGCCCATTTCTGACTTTGAGCGTAACTTAGTGTTGATAGTTTTCCCACATCTTCTAAAACGAGCTCTTGTAAATAGCTCAGCGCTCATTTGGGAATTGGTCAGTCTGAGGCTGCAGAACAAGAGGCTTTATATTTTTCTTTTTGCAGCAGCTGTGGCCTTGCTGCAGGTCAGGGGCCAAAGGTCCCAGTTTAGGGTCAAAGGGGGATGGTGGGGGAGTGTGGGCCACTCACAGAGGGGTGTTTGTTAGGCATTCCCACCCCCCCATCTCCTCTCTCAGTGGGAGGGACTGGTCATGGCTGCTTCACTGCAGGCCTCAGTGCTCCCAGTTTATTGGCTGTTTTACACTGTGAAATCAAACAACACAGCTTCTCTCCTCGAACCGTCTGAGCACTAAGATCACCTTTGTCTTTGCGTCGGGCAAAGCAGTCCCTTGTTGGGCAGAGCTTAAAAAAAGAGGTTCCTTTGCAGTCTCACACCGGCTGTAAGTTTTCCCTGCAGCGCTCGTAAGCAACAGTTTCTATATTTAGCCTGGTCCGACTGGTAGAGTTGGTGCTTTATTTGCATATTGTGCAGCTTGAGAAAGACTTCACAGCAGTTCAAGCTGAGTGCTAATCCTCTCAACAAAATATTGAAGTAAGCAACCATGCTTCTGACTGAATCTGTGATGTTTGGGTATGAGAAGGATGGGAAGGGGGGGTATAAACCTGCAGTCAAGGGGCCCCTGTCTGGAACAGAGTGGCGGGGAGAAAAATGGGAGCCAAAGAGGAGATGGAGTGTGTGGGGGAAGGTATGCAAGTGGGTTTGCAGAGAAAAGAAAGCAGGGAGGGCGAGCAGAGAAGGGGATTGATGGAGAGGGAGAAAGTATTGATAGAGGAGTGAGGGGCGACTGAAGTGGGCTAAGTGAGATCTCTTAATCTGTGTATGTCCCACTGTGAGGGGAAGAGCTCCGTCTGAGAGGGGAGGCCTACCTTAACCCAGACACACACACACATAGACACTAACACACACACACACACTCAGCTCTATATAGTGCTCTGTTCAGCAGAATGTGAAGTTGCTGTGTGAACACTGACGACATTGTTCTGGAGAGGATTCTGTCCCCAGAGAAATCCTGTTTGTGTATAAAGAAAATGTTTGTGTTAGATATTTGATGATGTAAACTGATGTCACAGTTCATTAACTTTCTATATTGGAGGACATTGACATCATGAGATGATCTTTGTTTGGCTGGATATCAAACTCCATCAATCACACTTGTTGTCTCCAGCTGAAGCAGCAGGATGACCGTTTGTTGTCAATACTGGTAAAAGCACACTAGAGAACAGAAAGCTAAAGATGTCATGTAATAACAATCCTGCAGTCGTCAAGCTCTGAAGAGAATCTGTCGCTCGTATCCTCCTCAGAAACACCCCACCTGGCTCAGAACCTGGAGGATCGCAGCGTGGCTGTCGGTGACACTGTGGCCCTGCAGTGCAAGGCGCTGGGCAGTCCACCGCCCCGCATCACCTGGCTGCGCAACGATCAGCAGCTCCGCCCCTCCAGCAGACACCACTTCACACCGGGGAACCAGTTGCTGGTCATCGGCTCCGCATCGCTAGAGGACACCGGACGCTACACCTGCCTCATGTCCAACACCCTGGGCACGGAGCGAGCTCACAGCAATCTAGTGGTGACTCAGCGCCGCAGCCCCTGTTCCCTGAGCACCGTCACTATAGGGATCATTGTCATCGCCGTGGTCACCAGTATTGTGGTGACCTCGCTGGTGTGGGTGTGCATCATCTACCAGACAAGGAAAAAGAGCGAGGACTGCAGTGTCACCAACACAGGTGAGCTTTGTCTTTGATCTATTCTGTCCCAGTATGATTTTCTTTTTTATGATCAGCTTCTTAGAAGCAAAACAAACTTAGGAGTCAGTGATATATGTACCTTTATTACCTTTATTATCCCCGACCCTGGCTTTAATGTCTTACGTTCTGCTTTTGTCTCCTAGATGAGACGATCGTCCCTCCGGACGTGCCCAGCTACCTCTCCTCTCAGGGCACTCTGTCCGAGCGGCAGGATGTGTGTATCCGTGTGGAGGCCGGCGGTGGATCTCAGCCCAACGGACACATCGTAGACACAACAGGTACCTGACAGTTCAGTCTTCTAAATGTTAGTGCTCCCCTGCAGAGCCTCCCACTCACAAAGTCGCTGCATTACATAATGATGAAAGGCGCACAGCTGTCAGCGAGCGCCTGCTCAACATCCAGAATAATTCCAGCTGACATGCTAACTTTCTGCCTCCATATCGTTTACTCCTCCTCTCACCTGCAGGCTTTGATGGCGCAATAGTCTGCACGGATTGTATGGAGAACAGCAACAGCTACTCCGAAGACCCAGACTACCTGACCCACGGCTTCGGGGGCATGGAGTACCAACAGCACTCTGTTCCTCCACCCCACTCGCAGTGTCACCCTGTGGAGCAGCATGATGCCGGGCCACACACGGCGCTGCTCTGCAACGGAACACCCAACGGGATTCGAAAGGACATTCAGGGATCCGCGTTTTCAAACCATCACCAGCTGAATCAGCATGATAGAAAAGGTAAAGAGTTATGAGTTTGAATATAAAGAAACATCTTAAAGCTTCAGTGCATCACAGTTTGTCATTGAATTACCAGGAGAAGCTATCAGCAGTATAGAAAGCATTGCCTTGATTGTGATTGCTTATTAATAGGCTCCTACCTTCTCTTAAAGTGAATCATAGCAGCGTGCGTTAAGCTGCTCAGGGAATCGCTTTAAAAACATTGAAAACACACAGATCTTTTTGTTGTAGAACTTGTATAGTTGCACGTCTGAGCCTGTCCTGATTCAGCCTCTTCACTGAGGAGTGATACTGGCCTTCAAATACCGATTCTCACCTTGACATGTCAATGCAGCCCCTATACACACACACATTCCATCTGTATCCCAACACTGAATACATATTTGTCTGCGTACACGTCAGTGACTCGGCTTGTTTCTGCTCTACTTTCTGTTCGACAGTATGCAGAGTGGGACAAACGGCATCGTCCCCATCACAAGAGGAATGTTTCCACAAGCCGGTGAAACTGATGAGCCACAGACACCTCGACAGTGACTGTGAGCCTGAGCTCAGGCAGACTCTGCTGTCCAATGGACACACCCTCAGAGCATCTCCGAATGAGAGCACCCCCCTAAGGAGAGCCAGCGACTAGCAGGCACTCCGTCAAACCCAAAAAATGTGGACTCGCAAATGGCTGAGTGGAACTTTTTATTTTTGCACTGGGAAATAAACTGCTACCTCATATCGAGGCGGACGGTCCTGAGCCTCCTGGTTTGGACTGAACGGGAGTGCCAAGAGGGGAAGAGGCAGGGGGCATCCGGAGTTTGAAGGTGGAGCTTACGTGGGTGGCGTCCCATCTGAGCGTATCAGCTGTACATAGTTAAAACCTTCCCTTGGGAGGTGACCAATACAAATTCTAGCTCCAAAAAATGTGACTTGCATTTGAAGCATGTAAATGTAGGGAATCTTGTACAGTACACAGTATGTGCAGGGGGGGGGGGGACATCTGACTGTACATAAGAGTTTTCTTATATTATATATTATATAACTTTTACAAAAAAGAGTATTTGGTTTTATGTGCATGACAAAGAAAGGAGTGATGGTACTTTTATTTTTCTTAAAAAAAAACAGCCTTTTTCAGCTTCTCCCAACATTAAGCTGCGGTGCCTTATTGCATGATCAAAGAAAACAACGTGTAATAGCATATATCAAGAGAGCTTTCCCTCAGAGATGCTGGCGAGCTCTTTATAGCAAACGTAATACTTGATTGCACTTGAATGGTTTTGGACTGCCAACCCACGGCCTTACAGAAACACAACTCATACTCATTGATGTTGTATGAAGGAAGAGCTTCGATGTAAATTATTTTGGTACGTCAGATGGTTTCTAGGTGGGATGTACGGGCGCTGCCAAGGGAAAGCACTTTTTAAATGCTCACTTCATAATCCAGCAGATTATGTACATGATATCTGGAAGATGGCAGGAAGCTCCTCCACGTGAGGAGACATTCCACACATGTTGAGGGTATAATGTGCACCATTAAGGCTCTTCCACGTGTCTCACTGTACGAGTTACTGTGCAGCTGCTCCGATCCGTTTTCTAGGAAAGATTCTTCTCTGCACTTTCACGGCAGTTAGTTTCTTTTATTTGTGACGTCTTGGCACCGGTTCGTAACCAAAGTGTGGTCAAACCTCGGCTAAGCGCCGGTATTTGGAGCTGTGATATCGCTATAAAAAAAAAAAAGTTAAACGCTTTTCACATTCACAGGGAAAATCTACAATTATGTGCACTCGAGCACCAACATTTAATCATCCGAATGCTCAGTTATGCAGTTCAAAGGCTTTGAATGGAAGGAAGATGGAGAATCAGGGAGAATGATGTGTTACTGCTGTAATGTGCCTCAACATCCAGCGCTGTGCAGGCGTAGGCCAGTATTCCACCTCAGTCGGATCAGCGTGTCGTCACGGCAGTTCAGTCATTTCAGCATCGCTACAGTTCTATAACGTTTGCGGTAACTAACGGCGCAGCTGCATGCTGTGAAGCATCTGTGAAAGCTGCTCTAACCAAACTTGCAGTCAGTTGCTCCTCGTACTGCCACAGTCTCTGGATACACTGGGTCCAAACCAGTGTGTCCTTCTAGTAGTTCCATTGTCCAACGTATGCATGTGTTTCCCAGGTGTGCCCTTGTCTGAGCTGTGTTCTGTTACCAGTGGCCTTATCAAGGTAAACGAGGGGACACGCTCCTCTGGTTGCACCTGATAGAAGCTATCAGAGATGGGTTTACCGGCAGGACCAATCAGAGATCCCTGTTGGGAAATGAATCCTTGAGTGGAGCAGGTAAAAGGGACAAGAGGGAAGAGGTGCAGTTCATGTTCTGAGTAATTTATTGAAACAAACCATGGAAACAAATGTCAAAGCTAAAAAGGTGAAGTGTCTAACATGGCATTTAAGTGTCTAATAAAATCACATTTTGCTATTATTCAAAGTGTTTCTACTCATTTGCAACGTGTATGAAAAAATAAAGGATGTTTGTTTATCGAGGTCCTTTGACAGACAGCTGAGTTAGCGTTTAGCACGGCTCACATGTCACAGTGGTTATGGAGAAGCCATCAAATCAAATGGAGCATGCACAAAGACATGAAATCCAGACCTTCATCTTCAAAGCAGTGAAGTATCTTTTGCCCCAGACCACAAACACACACACACACACACACACACACAGCTAATTGTCCTAGCAGGAATGTCTCCTGGCTCCCTGAAGCTCAAAAGACAGCAGGCATATTTTTCCTTCTGCAGGCTGTTTAAAATATTTGCTATTGAGTCAGTGCTGAGGGTCAGCGGCCGTCCAGTACGAGCATTCCAGATGGACGTTTGCCACCGGATGATTGACATGCCCCTGGCCGCGGACTCCACCTATCCCACGCCGACCATTGTTGCTCCGAACAGCCGAGAGACAAGCAGCATGACAAACACCCCCCGACAGGATTCAGCACGTGTCCAGGTCAGCTCCATACTGACTGCTGGGCGACACCACTGTTGGAGGTGGAACTGGAGAACACGGACACAGTGACGATGCTCTTCTCCATTTCAGATGATTCATTTAAATTTGAAATACTTTATAGATCCACAGGGGAAATTATTTCCATTTCACCCATCTGTAGTAGTGAACATACAGAGTGGACATACAACCAGTTGAGCAGTGGGCAGCCGGCCAATCAGAGGCGCCGGGGAGCAGTTGGGGTGTTAAGGTGTCTTGCTGAAGAGATCTTCAGATGTGAAAGTGATAGGGGGAAAAGTTTTTTTTCCCACTAACCCCGCCCACATTTTTGCCGCCGTTCCACCTTTCAAATGAAGCTGATTGATATTAATGTTCAAACAAGGCTGATGTTTATTGAACAGTGAAAAGAGCAGACGAGTAAGACAACAGAAATCATTCTAAATAGTTTTACAGTCGTTTCAAGAACATACTTCATAATAAGTGCACGTTAGAGGCTCTCGCACTGATTTTAACGAAGTGTTACAATGGTAGAAACCTAAAGCTCCTGCCGGTGGACGAGGTCGGCTGATCTCTGGTGGGAAACGTAAGAATGGTGAGATATTAATGTGCATCTCCCCACTGGCTCTTTAAACAGGTGGCTCGACTTAGTGGGGGGATAAAATATGGATAAAACAGTAAAACGATCATGGAAAGCACAGAGAGCAGAGTGAGCCCCCTACAGGGGACTAAAGGAATCGCAATAAAAAGATCCAGTGCTTCTCTCATCCCTTCACACACACGTAGATGCTTCAGTGCTCGTGTGCTTCACCACAGAACTGCTGCTGTTGAGCAGACATGTAGCATGATGGGGAAAACAGATCTGGTCGTTGGAAGACTCGTCCCGCATGCACCATGTGTTCTTTGTTCTGCAGGTTCCCCTGCGGCACGGAGGCCCCAGGGTGCTGCTTCCAGGGGTCGCTTCTCCCCGCCGTGCCTCCACCAGGTCGGAGCTCAGCGCCGTCCCGCAGCTCATGCGGAGAGGTCGTGCTTTGACAGCAATGTGCGGCGCACCTTCTCGTAGGCTCCCAGGAAAATGAAACCACCCACGCTGACGAAGGTGATCCTCGGTACGCTGCCGGCAAACAGGCTGCAGACAAAGAAGGGACACATGTTAGAAATGTTAGGAGATTGGAGGTGGGAGGCAGCGTGTCTTTTGTTCTGGCTACACAGTTCTAATAATGTTCTTATCTTTGTGTCCATGAAATTCTTTTTTTTCTTGATTCTCATAAATGATGTCGTCAGCAGGAGCTTGTTTACGATGTCTCCGGCCTGCTAGTAGTCGCGGTCGTGTCGGCATGCAAAGGGCATTGAGAACACCTGGTGTAGTTACAGGCTCGAGTTGTTCCGTCCAACAGACACAGTCTGCAGACCAGCACAGCTTTTAGCAGGTTCAGAGAGCCTATGTTTACTCTTCTAGGTGAAGCTCGATCCACATGTATCACAGTGTGATTCTTCAAGCTCCGTCAGGCTGCACACACCTGAAGCTCATCAGTCTTCCACACTCCACTGCTGAAGCTTAAATTCCTTCCAGCGGACGGAGCTCGGCGCGGCTCGCACTCCTCTCATGTATCACCCTGCCGATCGACAGTATCTGTGAGTGATCGGCGGAGGCCGGGGGCCTCGTGTTGGGGTGCAGAGGGTACACGGAGGCAGGTCAAACGTGAGGCCCTGTTAGTGGAGGCACTTATGAAGAGTGAGAGGAGTCTAAGTTACAGCGATTGAGGCCCAGCAAGAAGCTGTTGGCATCGCGGGGGTCAGAGGATGTGATGGGCCTTGAGAGAACCCTCCCCCCCCCTGCTCGCTACACACAGCTGTTTTTGGGATTAGGCTTCAAGCCCCCACCCTGGGGCCTCCCTGGAGCTCTCACCCCCCCTCTTTCTGTCTCTCCGTGCATGACTGATGGTCAGATGACATCCACACATGTCCCTCCGCTGCCCATCCATCCACTACTCCAGGTCTCCTTGGCCAGCGACGGCCCCCTCAGCTGGCTCAGTTGTTCGGGGGGTTTCTCCTCCCTCTCCTTTTTCTTGCTGCGTCACCGGCTTCTCAGACACACGCTCACTTTGTCCGCTCGGTTCATCTGCCTTTTCGTGTCTCTCTCGCTTTTATATCCCCATTTCTCACCCGTCTGTCTCTCTCTCTCTCTCGCCGTGAGTTTGCCCACCAACACCTCCCGTCTGCCAAATACGCCCCCGCGCTCACATGTTCTGGCTCGATCCGAGCCAGATGTGACGGATGAAGAGTATTGTGTGTGTGTGTGTGTGTGCGTGTGCACATGAGATGTCTGTCTGCATTCATCATCTGCGTGGGTGTGTGTGTTAACACTTATGTTTCTGTCTATTTGAATTCTTCGAGAACCTTTGAAACGGCGCAACATTTGCTTTGGATTTCAGGCAGATGAGCACATCTTGCGAAGAAGCTTGTTGGATGAAGATGCAACGATCCCGAGCGAACGGAAAGAGTTTGGAATACCTGACCGAGGGGTCAGGTTCTGCTGGTGCTTTGGCGTCTTTTCACAGGAAGAAAACACCAGTGGATGCTGTGATAAGGGAACGTTTTGGTCCCACAGTCCTGATAGACATCGACGAAGGAGAACACATTATTTCACACCTTATAAGACCCCGAAATACACCGGACAGACTGGAACCACATGTGGAGCAGACATGATTCATGATTCCCGGATGATTAATCCTAATCCACTTTGACGAGTCATTTTCGAGTTGGAATTACTGATCATTGAGGGTCGTCATCATGAAGACCTCAATGTTGGTCTTTATAGGGACACTATGGGTGCAGACTATTTCCCTTTTCACTTATCTGTTTTTAAATGCTCCAACCACAACACGCTCACAAAGTGCAGGGAAGCTGCCCCTCAGCAGGCTTCTGGATGTTGGCCAATCAGATGAACCGGGGCTTCAGGACAGGAGGAATGAGTTAGTAATGAACAGAACCGATCCCCCTTTTATCTCCTGTTCTTGGACACTTTTAATGGATGTTTAAAGATATTATGAGGTGCAATGATGCAGCTCTCCTGACCATCTCACCTGTTACACAAGACAAGGCCTGCGAGGGAGCGTGCACACGTTACTGTAGGCTATACAACAGTATTAAATTGCACAGCGACACACTCCACTCGATCTTCCCCTGTGATGGCCGGCAGTGTGAGGACGGGCTAATTTTAACCTCAACACTCATGTTTTGTCTAAGTTCTCCACCAGCGTTCCGTTTCCTGTCTGGGATCAGGCCCACCTGTGGCT
Organism: Macroramphosus scolopax; assembly: GCA_901007825.1. Lineage (NCBI taxonomy): Eukaryota > Metazoa > Chordata > Actinopteri > Syngnathiformes > Centriscidae > Macroramphosus > Macroramphosus scolopax. Next base: position 1,894 of record CAAKHC010013767.1, on the reverse strand, counting down.
TCCAGACGTCAGCTCAGATATTTCCCTCAGCTCCCCAGGGTGCCCCTGACTCACTCTGACATCACAGCCTGGCCCGCCACCGAGATTTGGCATCGCCCAGTTGTGGGGCGATACGTCTCCTGAGGAGTCGGCCTAAATATAGTTACAAAGTCTGACACCAGAGTGTAGAAGAGCTGAGCTCAGAGGTTCTATATACGACGATCCCGGAGCAGCGTGATCACAAACAAAAACAAAGGTCACATAGGTCGCTTATTGATTACAAATAACATGGAGATTATACCGAGTCAGACTCTCATCCACCTTCCTGCTGCAGTCAGTAGCAGACCGGATCCAGAGGTGAAACAAATACATTATTTACAGCCATGTACCAAAATTTCTAAAGTTAGAGTAAACACTTGTCGGACTCCTTAGTGTCTCTTGTTATTGTGGTGTATTTGGAGAAAGGATGGAGAACTGGTTGGGGTATCCTTCTCTTCTCTGTGTCCCGGCTACTTCAAAGCAGCATCACCATTTCCCATCTTGATGGTTATAATGAATCCAGCCTGAAATCTGTGTGACTCCATCATGACTGACGGCTCCTCTCCAGTCTAAATTGTTCATTCATTGTGTTGAACTCCACTAAAATATAAAGAAGAAGTCAAGTTATTATTTTCTCTCGAACTCGGTATGTGGAAACCGTTTGACACTTCATTTTAATCCTCGTGTTTATAAACCAGATTTATTGAAGCCATAGGACGTCCGTGTTCTGTGTATTTGGCACAAACACTTCACGTGTTTACGCTCCCTCCGTCCTGGTTTACATTAGGCACAAAGCCGACACGGAGAGAGAGAACACGATGCTTATTAGTCTTTGTTTTGATGCTTCCTGGTGCAGTTTGCGTGTTTCGGTGGTTACTGGGGGGAGGCTGGTGTGAGCCGCGCTGCTCTCTCCTAACCTGAGGTCTCTGGGGCACGGCGCACACATGGAAGCACTTTAGAGCTTCACTACACTGCAATTGGGCCTATTACCATAATTACAGCTTTAAAGCCTCAGCAATTTGTATCAGGCATGCCCCAGCGCAACCACCGGGCCTTTGGCCCTGCGGAACAACAGACCCCCTTCTACTTTCCACACACTCCCCTTTGTCTCTTCGTTTCATTCTCTCGGCCTCAGTCGCTCCCTTTATTCTCTTCTCTGGTTACATTAATATCACAGGGGGGACGGGATTTTTTTCACGAGCTCGTTCTGTGGGATGTTCGTTCTGTTAGAGTGGAGGAGCCAAAGGAAGATAACTGGAGGAGATAACAACAAAAAAAGCTGCAGTGTGGTGCACAGGTGGGGGATTGATTCAAAAGGAGGGCCGGCCCCTTTCTGATGCTTGGAAGCAGTTTGTGAGGAATCACCGTCGAACACCGAGCCGGAGGAGGAATGTCATCCCTCTGCAGCTTACACAAACAATGATGGAGCGGTTTGTGTGTGTCTCTGCGACAGCGAGAGGAGTCCTACCGGCGTTGGGCCCCGTTCCAACACCAGATCCGCTGCGAGCTTTTAAACGGAGGTGCATCTTCACTAAATGATGTTGGCTTGTACACAAGCGGGGACGATTATTCACCAGGGCTCGGGGTTGGTTTTAGTGCTGGCAGCTCTCCGCGGCCCCATTAGACCCCGGCCTTTTGTCCGATGCGCATCATAAACACATCGAAACACTCAAATAAACCCTTCCAGTTGGCCTCTGTAACACCTTAATCAATAAGACGGTACAGAAAGTTGGCAGGAAAAGCTTTTATGCATCTCATTTTTCAGCTGCGGTTGTACATCCCCCGGAGCAGCGGCTCCGCCATCAATCTCGATTACGTGAGCGAGCGGGGCCCAAATCAAATCATGTAAAAGAAGAGGATTGTATACGGATACAAA
>CAAKHC010013766.1:33098-60515 GCA_901007825.1 Macroramphosus scolopax | reverse complement strand
TCCCTGAGCAAACAACGGAGGCTCACATCTCCACGTCAGCCCCTGAAGGCCACAGTAGGATGCTCAGTGTGTGTGTGTACATGTACTTGTTCCACTGTGATCTGTAAGTTTGATCCCACTCCGGCAAAGGAAGCATTACATCGGTCGCCCTGTGCTTGCTCAACACTCTGGTCCTATCTAATCTCTGTTGCTCCGAAAATCCCGTTCAATTTCTTCTGTTGATAGATGCCGGTGCTCTTTGAGCCCTCTGGGAGCACATTCTTCCCCTTGCCGCTTGTCTCAGACTCCTCGCTTGTGTAAGACCACTCGAGATTCATCAGGTCAGCCCCCAGTTGTAAACAAACCCAGATTTGATTCACACGGATCCAAAGGTCAGCAGAAGGGCTTATCATCCACGTCCGGTCCGATGCTCGCCGCGTTTACGTCGGGGAAGCTGATGGACAAAAAAAAAAACAGTTGGTGCAATCTGAACTGCTTCATAAAGTGATACCCAATTAGAATAACTCACCGCCAAATTGGCGGCTTGTTAAACAAGAACTGACAGTTAACTGAGAGCTGTCGATTAGCATCAGACCAGGGTGATAGACTCCGTTTGTAGTCTTCATTTAGAGGGAACACACACTCAGCTAACAGCATCCCTTCATGTTCATGAACTCGCTGACTGACGTGCGTGTCACTGACTCGGTTTGCAGTCTGAACTCCTGAACAAGGCGAGGACGTTGTTCCTCCGAGGATGTAGCACACTGACCTTTAAGTGCATAACGTGACTGTTAATCAATACGACGAGCAGATTACATTTAACTAAGATAACCAGACTATAAGGCAAAAATATTAAACCACATTAGTCACATGACCCATCCAGGTCTTCCATTGATGGTGGAGGACAATGGTCCTGAGGCTCAGATAGAGCATCTCATGGGGAGGAGGGTCAGCAGGCCAGAGGGGGAACAGGAGGTGAGAGGGAAATATAATGATGATAAACAGATTCCCGGCCGCGGCGCATCGCCTCGTCTCCGGGGTGCCTTCCCACCTTGTCATGTCCAAAGACCTGACAGAAAGAAGCATGAGTGCCGCGTGTGTTTGCGGTGGCGCATTTCTAATTTATTGGCCTGCTGATTCGCTGACGTGTGTGTGTGTGTGTGTGTGAGGCTGAACGCGGCTCAGGGCGCCGGCCCGGAACATCCGGGGCCTTGCTTCATTAGGTGCTCATGCCCTTAAGCTGCTGACATTTCCAAACTTGTTCCCGAGTCTTGTAATTGTCGTGAAAAATGGGACGACACCGCGAACGCTAGAAAAAGCTACAAGGTGGATCCGGATCTGGAGGCGTTTCGCTCACAGCTCGGAGGTGTCAAGGCGGGAGGAAATTTGCATGACAAAACCATCAGGGACAACAAACACAAACTTCTCAGTTATAAATATAAAATAAATATCAGACAATGAAATGCAGAGTTTTTAATAAGTTATCATTTGAGTGTGACTCTTAGTATCACTTAGGATGAATTGTAATACACCAAATCAGTTAACGGTGCAAACTGACTGCATGGAAGTTGAATTGTTAGTGAAGGTTCATGACAGACTTTATTCACAATTAGTGAGTGGAAACAAGTTTGAGCTTCACACTATTTAATATGTGAGAACCGTCGCCAGTTTTACCTTGTAAATATTGATGAGTGCAAAATATCTGGTGGCAGCGCCCCGAGGTTATTCACATGATCACGGACAATTAATATCTCCCGGTTTCCTCCACAGAGCCGGAGTTCATGGCAGGGAAGGAACACGTCAGCTAACGGACCGGCGTGTTGACGGAGCTCTTCTAGGCTCTGTGGGATAAACCCAACGTCATCAGACGTCTTTCAAAGAACTTCAGCAAACATTTACTCTCGTATTATTATTCACTCCATAATCTTAAAGCTGTTTTCCCTTCAGGGTGATACAGTCCAAAGAGATCACCTCACATGACGGGCTTGGAGCAACAAACGCAGCAGAACTTTATGTTTGTTGTTCGGCGTTGTGCACACACTGTGTGCCGAGGCTCCCGACAGCCTCCAGGGGGCAGACGCACAAACTCCTGGATGGATGAATGAATAAATAAAAGGGTGAATAACCCCAAAGCAAGGAAACTCTGCACGTGTTTGTGAGTTCATTGCAGGTTTGAAGTCAGTTGGGTGAGTGGCCCTCAGAACCTCCACTGTGTAGGACTTCCATTATCAGCCAGCCTGTTATTATATCTCCACCTTGGTTACGTCAAAGCGAGCAAATAATAACTATTGACGGTTATAAATGGTTTGTTGGACTTGGGGACTGCATTGTTCCAATGGGACACAATTATGTCACCGTAGGCGAGTTGCTCAGCAGCAAAGGGAGGTTTTAGCTTTTCAAGAACACTAGAATAAGCACTGTTCTAGTTTGGTCTTTATTGGTTCCCCAGCGCGGAGCCCAAAACCCAAACATACATAATTCAAAATAAGAAACTGAGGAGAACAGCACATTTTAAAAGATACAATCAGCAAATGTCTTTGATCCCCAAAGGAGGAATTCAACACTTCAATTTCTCCAGAACCGTTATGAGGGTCACATGTGGTTTCTAACAACCTTCATGCTCCTCTTGAACCATCACTGGTTGACCTCTGACCTTTCATGAACACTATTAATACAAACTAACACTTGTCCATCAGCCGTTAGTCTTCAGGGTTCCGGCACATTAGCACATGTAAACGTGGTTTACATTGTAGATGTCATACCTGCTTCACATCAACATGATGAGGCCGTTAGCAGGGTGACGTTGGCATTTAGCTTAAACCTCCGTGCAGCCTCGTACAGGCCCAACATGGCTGTAATGCTGTTTGTTAAGGGACTGAAATGATTTGCAATGAATAAATAAATATGAAAGAGTGTGTGAGCAGGTTGGAACCAGCGTGGCATTAACACCCACGCACTGCAACTGTGCATACACGCCCCTTAATGTAAACAAAACAGAGAAATAGCATTTAATCCGTCCCCTCTGCCCCTCCCTGGGGGACGCTCTCCTCTTTAGCCTCAGGCGCCGTTTGCTCCTCTACCGTCCTTTGGAGCTCTTCCACGGAGGTGCTCGCCTGGTTCTGGCTGCCTACGTTTTTAAGGCCTTGCTCTCCGTCTTTCGCCGCCTTCTCTTTCTCCAGCATGTGATAGTTGTAGATGTTCATGACGAACAGGAAGACCCCACCGGCCAAGATCACGGAGCCAGACATGAAGAAAAGGTACTTGTAGTCACCAAACAGGTCCACCAGTAACGCTGTGTGGAGAGAAGAGGGTCAAAGGTCAAAACAGAGAAGAACAAAGAGGTCGGTTCAACCTGCTCACGTCAGGCTTTGTATGACAAAAACACACCACGACAAGCACAACACAATATAGACTTGAGTGATATCTTCATCAGAACCCTTTTCAGATTTGAAGGTGAGGAGCGCAACCGAACTCAGATTTGGCTGCATGTGAGCGAGCGAGCGAGCGAGCGAGCGAGCGAGAGAGAGAGAGAATCAGAGCAGGGCCCAATTTGAAAAGAGCCATGTTGGAAATGACAGAGGGCACTTACACCCTTCCTGGCTCCCCCTGCATCTCTGGGAAGGCAATTTGGACGGCTGCTACCAAAACGAATCAGAGGAGAGGCCCATTCTCAGAGCCATAAATATATCGAGCCCAAGTCTGCAGAAAAGTGACAAATGTGCTTTAGATCAGATTTAAGCCTGCAGGTTTTTCAGAGTCTTACCGCCCCCCTCTCGAGCCCCCTCGCCTCCAGACGGATCAATTGCCAAATGTCACTATCTCTCTCACTCTCGGCATGTATGATGGTGTATCAGTCCGTCCATCTCACTGTATTACAATCTCCCCTTCACACATTCTGATCGATGGGGACTTCAATAGATGGATTCTTTCCGGCGGGAATCTGCTCTTTTTGAGTGAATTTCATCTTAATATATGAATTCGTCCAACCTCCAAGAGATCTTTGCTCGCAGCTACTACAGCAGACTGGGTGGCGCATTCATAACACAGCAAGTCACAGGGTCTGACGTGACTATATCAGAGTGGGAAGTTTCCACCAATTACCGTCTTAATGACGAATAACGAGGATAATGATGATTTGTGTACATCACTGTACTTCACTAGGAGGGGTCACATTGCTTTTGGATGAACCATCACAATGCACACTGTATAATCTGATTGATTGAACTCATCTGGTGAATGTACGCCAATGACCATCACCCTCATTAAGACAGCCCTTGATTGGCTGTGCAGTAATTAAGTCCATCTGGCATCGTCACGTCTTTTTTTTTTTTTTAATGCATTCGCAGCTTAATTATGGCCCAGGTACAGGACTTTAATGACGGGAGTTTGAACTGAGCGTCATTAAACACCCAAAGCAAAAGGCTAATTACACTGACTTACCCCACTTCCACCTAATTGGATTGACCCAAAGCAGACTAGTTGGGGGGGGGACGTAATGATTGTGCCCTCTGGAGGAGAGTGTTAGATGTGCGCCCAGGCACTTATTTACCCTATTAAATGAGCGCCTCAGAACAGGGTCGCACCAGACAAACTGGGGGGCGATAAATTTCAACCTCATTAAAACTCAAGTTGGGAGATTGGCGGAAATTTGTCAGTGGGACGGTTTACACAGCTGATTTAGTCACATGTCTCATTCAAGTTCTACTTATAACTTTGACTGTACAACTTAACAAACTCAATATGGCTTATTTTAATGACATCTCACCCTCCTCGTGTCTTACAGCAAAGCACGAGACACCTCGTCTGCTAACATGCAGTCTTCTGTTGATGTTGCAGGAAACTCTGGACTCTTCTGCAGCTGATAAGCTACACAGAGTCATTCTAGCCACATTCTCACATGAACGGCGTTCAGTGCGGCGTTAAAAAAGACGAAGGGATTTACATCGGAGAAACTGAGCCGCCCACTGCATCTCTTCGCCGATGCAAAAGGCTGCTTTGTACGTCGATATAAGCTGCAGAAGGCGAAGATAAGCATCGACATTTTCACTATCAGGAGTGCGGACCGCCTCCAAACTCGTGGTGTGTGTGTGTGCAGCACAGTGAAAACTATTGTCTTCCCACCACTGTGGCAGCTTTAACCCTGCTAAAGCTAACGGAGGGGTTTAAATTCAGTGAGCTGCTCAAAACAAAACCTCAACTCAACTCATGAACAATGGCTCCTTCTCCAGAGCCAGTTGTTGTCATTAGTTTCATTTTTTTTTTTTCGGGGGGGGGGGGGGGGGGGGGGGCTTAGGGGCTCTGCAAGTGCATCGATCTTAAAAGAGGACTAAGCGACTGTGAACAATATCTCTCTGATTAAACGGTTATTTGGAGCATGAAGGTAGCTGTCCAAAACTTCAATCTAAAGCAGAGTGAAGAACTTTAGAGGAAAATGTTTGGCTTCCTATTTGATCAGGTGGTAAGAAGGGAACCAGCTTGTGGGACGATGTTGAGCAATAAAACATAAGGCCAGTTTCAGAAAGCTCCACTATCAACATAATAAGTTAATAATAACATAAATCAATCAGTGATATATAATTCCTATGAACCAGAGAACCGAGGTATTTGATTAAATCATCAAGGTGAGGTGAGCAGTGCTCTTCTGTTCTAATTACTGCAGAAACATTGACACTAGACTGGAACTACTTTACCTATAAAAACAGAAACTTTGTGCTCGGCTGCAATCCAGGTTTGTGTTGTAATAGCAGAAGAAGAAAATCCACCTCTTGACAAGAGGGTTCTTTTGGAGAAAACCACATTACCAAACAATGTGCAGCCACAACATGGAGTTGAACCTGTGGACGCTCGGGCTTTAAGAGAGCTTTGGAGGCTTCCTGCTGTCAGCCTGGGGCCTCTTAGCACAATGATACGCTCATAGTGATGAACTTCTAAGACAATTTTTAGAATTACGACATGTATGTCCCCTTAGATTTAAGACTTGTTGCTGATAGGAGGTAAATGTTATACACAGATCATCTGCGGTGTCAATGTTTGTAGTCGATCTCATTAGAGATGCGCTCACGTCTCCCACCCAACGCAGGAGCGAGCCAGAAATTGAAATGATCACAACATTATGACATTCGCAAATACAAAAAGGAACAGTGCAGTAGAGGGACTTGCGACTAATTCTATCTGTAATTAAGTGGACTTACTGTAATCACCAGCATCTCTCTCTCATCTCCTGCATGCTGCTGGAAGACTCGCATTATCAGAATGTTATCCGGCGTGGTGAACATGGCACCAGATATTGCTCAGAAAATCCCTCTGAAAGAGATCCAACGATCTTGTTCTCTGCTGTCGTTGTAAGTGAGATGTGGACTTCAATTAAGGAGGAGAAATTTCCCAAACACTATATTTACAGTGCTCGGTGTGGACGACCTTGAAGAGCACATTTCTACTCACTCGGGTCAGTTTCTGTCCCTTCATTGCTCTGAGAATGTTCCTGGATCACTCCTAAGCTAAGGCCCCTTTTCAGGCGACGTTATGATCCCTGAGAATATTCTTGTGGGTTTGACCACAGAGAACCCGTCTCCAGCGGAGAGGCATAAAAGCAGCTTATGGGAGTATTTTTCTGCAAAACGACATACAAAGCACCATCGGTAAACAACTTAACCTCTATATATACTGCCTGTATTTACAGGGAACTCCTTGCCAGAGCTCTTTCCGCGGTATATTACACTGCTGTAACAAATGCAAAGAATGAACAAGCAGCTTCTTAGCTTTGAGTTCCAAACGTTTCATCATTTTCATGCGGACTGAAATCCTTCAGTTTACATGCCACAAAAGCCTGAGCAATGCGCGCTGCAAGATCTACTGCAGTAAATAACAATGGCCAATATTGTGGGCCAGTCATGCACCCCAAAGTACCCGTGATAATCCATATTACACAGTTCACGATCAAGACAAGGATACACACAGAAAGAAAGAGAGTTTGTCTTTGCTGTATTGTCTGCAAAGCAGCTCGCTCTGAACTAAGAGTTCACTGTGTATGTGTACAATATTTACTGTGGTGTTTGTGTATGTTTAGTTATGTTCAGTGTGCACAGTTACCTGCGGCGGGGGGTCCCAGCAGCATGGGGCAGCACTCTATGATGGTGACCAGTCCGACGGCAGTGGGGAAGAGTTCACTTCCCATCAAGTCCATCAGGCATTCAAATATCAGGGCGAAGGCCATGCCGAAAGTCAAACCGAGAAATGCCGCGTAGAAGACCAGGAAGGTGAAGCTGTTATCCAGCGGGCACAGTAGGTGGCACGTGCCGTTGAAAATGATGGCAAAGCTGAAGAAGTACTGCACCCGGGGCCGGATCCACTTGCTGTTGGCTACCAGGCCAGTGCACGGTCGGACAAACATGTCCACTAAGCCCATAATAGAGAGCAGATAGGCTGCTGAGTAATCGGCTATACCTTGACTCAGAGCGTAAGTTGGAAGGAACATGATGGGTGCGTAGGCCCCGAAAACAAACAGGATGTTCCCTATGAGGTAAATAATGAAGCCTCTGTTCTGGAAGAAAGACAAATCCCAGAATCTCTTAGTATTTCTCCCACATCCTCCGTTTTGCTCAGTGGTGCAGTTATTTGGCTGTTCCTCCACTTTCTTCAGCGGCGCACCAGAGGACGGTTTACATGAAGGAACCGGTCTCATAAGGGCCCCGGCAACACAGCAGTTGAGCATCAGCGCCCCGAGGATGAGGAGACTTCCTCTCCAGCCAAACCTGTCCAGTAAGAACCGGTTGAGAGGAGCCAGGAAACACAGGAACACCGGACTCCCGGCCATTGCCAGTCCGTTGGCTAAGGGACGCCTGGCCAGGAAATACTTGCTGATGATGGTGAGAGATGCGTTCAGGTTCAAAGCCAGTCCAAAGCCTGTGTGGAGACAGATCGAGGGAACAGAGTCACATTCCAATATCTTAAGACAATCCCTATGAAACTCAAACTCCAATAAGTACCAGCTAAATCAAATTAAAGAGCGTTTCTGCTGCTTGCTCAAACAGGTTCCATTCATTTCGCTTTACAAGCTGAAAATCCCATTAACGAATGTTCAGATAACGAGAGCGCCTCTGTATAACATTCACTTTCTTATCCTTTTTACCCCAAGAATTCAATTTAAAAGGCTTTTAGAGTGCAAGGGCTGTTTTCCGTGACAATAAAGAGCCACAGGTAGCCGGTTAGATAACTATATTCTTTCTTTAAAATGTCAATCTAATCTTCTTTTATGGTTCAATGGAAGAAAAAAAACATGAACCCATGAGGTACAAATGTGCTTTGTGATCTTTTCACAGGGTCGAAACAGAGGACTGTGATATAAATGTGTGGGAATATGTACAGCGAAGCAGCAAAGTGCATGTTACTGTGTCCCTGTAATTATACACACAAAGTGAAACAACGTTCTGCATCAACAAGTTTCAAAACCAATTCTTACTTTTGTTCACGATATTCATTCGTCATTGAATACTATACTATACTACTACTAGAAGTCACGGTTACATAACATGTTACGTAAAGCAAAGGGGAAGATTCAGCGTGTGACGAAGATCTTATCAGGTTTGTGAGGTCAGGGCAACAAGTCAGATTTCTCAATTGCTTGGAAACGTTTGGGAAGCCAAAGATCAAGTATCAACATGTCTCACTGTGCTTTTAACAAGTTAGAAAGGAAAGAAATATTCAAAAGAAGCTAAATGAAAGAACATTTAAATCATGAAAATATATGATCTCAGTCATTTAGCATGAGGATCCACTCCTCTTCATACCTCTCACTGACTGAATCTGACATTTGACCTAATGTCCATGTATTCTACTGATCAATAGGTGGTGTAAAGTCCATTCACACACTATCGTTTCAACCAAGGGTTCATTCAGCCGCTCCGTGCTCCGTTGTGGCTCTCTATCTCGTCCATACGCACTCGTGACTCCCGCCTCTCGCTCAACACCTAAGAAAAACACTGGACTTGTCGTCCTGTTGCATTTGCCACAGCATGTTGTTATTGTCCAGTATACATTATATATGGATCTTTCAGTACAATAAAATAACGGTACCGTCACGGTTTCAGAATTTTGTCATTTTCTTATTAAAGCTGATCCTGATTCTTCATGAAAACGACCAGCCCTACTATAAAACGTTAAGAAATATTGCATATTTATTTGTATTTGTGCATGTGTTGGGGTAACTGTATGTCTGCTAGGTGAAGCTGCCCAGGGCCTATGTGTCAGGGAACAGGGGAGCAGGGCAGGGCAGGCACATGCCTCCAGGCTCCACACATGGCCTAACCACTTGCTGGGCCTATTAATCCTTCACAACTGTCCTTGGCAGGGTAATGAGCCTCTCAGGGTGGCAGCGAGCCCCCATGTGGTTACCATGATAGGAGCCTACGGAGGAGTACAGAGGGCCATGGTGAACCGTGCTCTCAGGGACGGTGCTGTCTTAATTACTGTCCTGGTCCCCTGGGTGCTCCGACTACACCCCAGGAGCTTGGGCAGATGCTTCGGGCTCCGACAAGCAGCATCGTAAGGGGAAACAGATCTGGCAACCCAAAGATTCAGAAGGGAAGTTAAAAGGTGCAGACTGACAACCTCCCAGTCCCAGAGCAGCCAAGCCAGGGCTGATGGAAGGGTGAACAGATTGTGTAACAAGTCAACATGTGAAGGATCCATATCATGAAACTAGCTCAATTAACCAAAGCGGCTTTCAGAGCATAGACAGTACTCAAAGTTCTGACCAACGTTTTGGTTTGTCAAAGGATCAATCAGCCGGTAAAATCATATAAGCCTGTAAGAATTGAGGAAAGTTTGAAAACATCAACCTAATTCATTTTATTGCAAATACACTATTGTTTTTTTGAGTTTAGGCTGTGATCCGTTGATAATTTAACACTTTATGGCAACTTGTGTCTTCATGCCGGTGGTCATCGGTTTGATCTTGTATGAGAGAACATTCATGTTTTGGACTCTGATATAAGTATGCTTGTCCTTTTCTAAGTTAGAATTATTCCAGAAACAGAAATCAAAGTACTGTACCAGAAATGAGGCCAACGAAAATGTAGAGGTAAATGATGGAGTTCCCAAAAGAGGCGATCGCCATGGAGACAGCACACATAACTCCACCCAGTATGACAGCGGGCCGACTTCCATAGCGATTGACCAACATGCTGCTCACTGGCCCTGCGAAGACATGAAGAAAGACAGCGGGGAGAATATTCATTATTATATGTTGAATCTCAGTATTAAAAGTTGACTCAATAGCTCCTTCCTAAATATATATAACATCTTCTTACAAAACCAGTATTTGGAGCTTGTGTGCACAACAGCAGTTCTCACTAGACGTCTAAAACAAGGGCAAGAGGACATAGCAGAGGGTGATGGAGCACCTCCACACTTTTGAGTTCACTACAAAGCAACTTGGCGACTCATTAAATTCTCCCTTGATAAAGTAAAATACTACACTCAGTGATCAATCAGCAATTAAACAGCCTTTTATATGCTGTCACTCTTCCCTTCATTTATAACCTTGACTCAAAGAGTGACACTGCAGCAGTCCTCCTGCAGCGCACCATAATGATAATGTTTTCCTCTCCTAACTAGTGTTGAAATTTATATGCATTTTAGTCATTTCATATTGAAAATGGAAAAAGCATCAATCAAGCTAATGTGTAGGCTGCCACAGTTATTGAAAAGGAAAAAAAAACACATTCTGAGGCTTTTTTGAAGGAGCGGTGGGAGAGGCGTCTGTGCGGACGGTGATAATTGAAAGCAGCCTGATGAACGGTAAGAGGATTACATATATTACAACATCTACCGTCTTCTACAGCACATTTAACCACGGCGGATAATTGATTTCTTAGTACATGTGGAAAACAATACACCATGAAGGAACGTCTGTTGTCATAAAACCAATATATGCTCCAAAATGTTGAAAATAATGATGATTATTTAAATCCTTGAAAGATTTTAACATGGCTGTAAACACACTATTTATTTAGTACTCTCAATTGTAAAGCTATGTGCATTTTGTGCCTATAACCACTTATAAAAGGCATAGTTCTGGCTCAATCGTATACTTTTTATTTAATAACTTTTTAAAAAGATGGTACTGCAACACACGTGTCCATTTACACATCCAGCTGCTTGCTATGTTTTAAGAATACGTGATGGAAGCTTTGAGACGGAACAGTTGTCGGACCAAAACAATGAGACACAAAGCCACAATAAATGGTTTATTTATGACCCATTTATTAATAGTACTTTCTGCAGCAGAGCCCTCGAGCGGCCAAAAGGAGAAAAAAAACAATATTCAGATCCCATAAAATGCAATTGCTTGGTCACAAGACACAACTCGTCTCAATATTTGCTTAATTCCAAGCCACAAGATAACTAGTTCTCGTGGTCTGATTACTTCACACACGATATATCTCATTGCCACAGAGTGTTTAACTAGTGGCCACGAGATAAATGCATCTAACAGCCGGCGGTCAGATACATTTCAAAAGCACGTTATTCGCTTGCCACTAATTAATCAAAACTTGACGACGACTTGTATCTCGTGCGAACACGCCGGCATCTTGTGATCATTGTTTAAACCAATTTGACATAGTGAGGCGACGTGTAATTTCGACTACAGCGTCTGTCACATGATTCACACAGGCCCAAAAATAATTTTCCCCAAAGACTTACATTGTGAATAGGCCCCGTCTGTATCCATCTGTTTATTCATGCATGAGAATTAATCAAGCTAGCACACAGCAGCCATCGATGAGAGAATATAAGATTGTAAATATTCCATTCGTACTGTATTTCAGATATATTGTTGTTGTGAAGCTACCTGCAGTCTATTAGCATGTTACACCACCTGCCGTTAGCTACTTGACACCAGGAAAGAGTTTAAACAAACATGTGGTTCTTCCATGAACTTAATAATTAAGTTCCAAGAAGTGATACAGAAATGTTTGAGAGGACATAAAAGAGTGTTGCACTTTTCTGCGGCTCCTCAGTTCAGCCTGATAGCCTGCTAGCATGCAGCGGTATTAGAAGCTACCGCACTAGCTAACTGCGCTAATGTGCATGAACGGATATCACAACTGTCACAACAAATCGCAATTCAGTCATGAGGCATTAAATATAAATATAAATATAAAATAATATAACTTATTGTCATTCTTAGCCTTCTCACTGTATGCTAGGCAGTTGTTCCTGCTGTACGGAGGCTGAGAACAGCCATTCATGCAATTGTTTTATCAATGCCCTTATCTGCAAATTATGAGTTAATCGTTTTATTATCTTGAGGGAACAAAGCTGATTTCCTTGTGATGACGGGTTTATATATCTTATCATAACAATAAAACAAATGATAGCGTAGGAGTCGGGACTGAACAGTAAACGGAAACTCAAATCTGGAGCAGCTGCCGGTTGAAGAGGAGAGATGGGAGTTTGTCAGCCGTTTATTTTTAACTACTATAATGAGGTTTTCTGCTGCAAGGAAGCAACTGCACATTTATGTGTATGGGATGAACTGTTTTTGTGTTGAAAAGAAAACTGCATTAAAAATCACAAGTCCCTTCTAGGCTTCCGTATTTACTGTACCCATTGTACGAATAAAATCCTCCAACACAAAGTTTAACCAGCGGGGGTCAAAGACAGATCACCCATCTCACTATGGCTGCATCACAATAGGGCATCTACCAAACTACCACCATTTCCACTTTCCTTATAACTTTATCATTCAGACTCCTTGAGTCAGAGGTTTTCTGAAAAGGCTGTCATGTCTCTCCCATGGGGTCCTCGGTTTCAGACCCCAGTGTGCTGAACCTTCCTCTGATATATTCCCCCTGTCTCTCTCCTCCACTGGGTGACATTGCTGAAGCCTTGCCAAGGACAATATGATAAAGCCCTGTGCCTGAGCTACAATGGAGGGAAATATTTCACCAGTTAGGCCTCTTTGATATGACTTCAGGTGAGCCGCACGCCCTGTGGTAACGTAACCTTGAAAACAGCTACTAATTCCTATAAAGCCTCAACAGGACTTTTATTTTGATCCGTTTTCCGTTACTCTCTCAAAGCCTCCCTCAACCCAGAAAATCTATTCCGTCATCAAAATTAGGGATTGACCAGAACAAAGGCAAACCATTAATGGCCTCAAACCATGATGATACCAAGACAAAGCCTCTTTAAGATCTGAGGTTTGCTCACTTGATATTACATGAATGGTGTGTGGAGTGACTGCTGGTCTGCTCTGAATCAACAGTGTCATTGTGAGCAGTAGAATTTAAGTCAGGCGAGCATTATATGCTAACAGCATCCCCCTTATTAAGGACTTTAAAGCAATTTCAGAGTGAGCAGTCATGTGAAGTCAATTTATCAATCACAGATCCGGTCAGAATGAGTGCACGGCGCAGCAGTTCTTTCAAAATCTGCTGTGAAACTGATGCAGATATATAATTTATACGTCTGTTGGCTGCTAGCTTCACTCTGTGGCATTCTTAAGTGCAACTTTTAATACGAGTTGATATCTTTGATCAGTAGACAAGTTCTGAGAGCATAATAAAATACAATGAACCTGATTAACCTGCAGGTTATTACTTATATGCACGTGGGTGATGAATTAAAAGGAAAAACCTGAATGAACGAGTGAAGAATCATAACGAATGCAGACGCTTCTATAGAGAATGGGAGGCTCAGTGGTTTGATGAATATGAAAATGAATCACAAGGGTTTGGCCCTCACAGTAACCGGATCTCATGGATGAGGTAAAATCTGTTGAAAGACAGAGGTTTTCCTTCCTACAGTAGAGTTCAGAGACTTGTTGAAACTATGCCAAAGCACAAAGTAGCTGTCCTGGCAGCCTGTGGTGGCCCAGCACATGACTAGGACACTGTGTGTTGAGTCAGATATTGACTCTCAGTCCAATGAGAGTCAACACTTCAGGCTTATGCATCAACTCAGCAGGAAACCAAAACCTTAAATATGTCTTATCTTCAAGTAAGGGATAGATTATTTACACCCTCACAGTACAGTCCACACACAACCAGCCTACATTTGTCTCTTGTTTTACCTGTGAGACGTGTTTTAATAGTTTTGTTCATCACATCTGATATAAAAATGACAGATTTCCACAGAGAAATAATAATTAAATATAGTGGCAATGCAAAAAGATTCACTTGGTCCTACACACTGGCCTTTTAAAGTAAAGGGCCATCAAAAATAAGTGTATTTGGGGGGGAAAATATGAAAAACAAATCATGAGCCTTTACATAAAGTGGATGACAATGTGGGCCTGGCAGGTCTTCCGTGTCTTTTCTTGATTTTTCCCATGAATTGTATGTTCCTGTGTACGGCCTGACGGTAAAGACCCATTGATGGAATGTTTCTGATATTTGTTTCTATTTGGACAAAATTAAGGTACCAAATTCTGACTAAATCCACTTACCACCGGCATACATGGCAGCTAGCATGATAGATGAAATCCACGCAATATCACTGGAGCTGGCCTGCAAGTCTTCTTGGATCTCACTGAAGAATATAGCAAGGGCTTTGGGTGTTGAGTAGGCAAAGCCAATGGAAATATGGGCCCCAAGCACCACCATCCAGCCCCAACCGCCATCCAGGGGTTTGTGGCCCATCTCATCCCTTCGTTCGGAGGACATGTTCCTGTTCAGAGAGAGATAGCAATGTACCGTGTGTCATATTTGTTTTTTAAAAAAAAAAAACATGTAGAGACTATCTTTTAATGGCATCACACCAGCTGCATGGTCAGTCAACATGACCCATGAGTACTCAGCCTACCTTTTGATCTCGACCATTACGCATGAAAGGTTTCCTGATTCGATCTAGGACGGTTGTGACGCAGTGACAAAATGTTTCCACAGGCAGACTAACAAACACCTGCAAAGTACTCAAAACGACCTCCTTTGTGGTGCTGTTGACCCGTATGAGGTTATACTGGGAGGTGTTCCTAATATTTGTCATTTAAATGGGCCACAAGTTACAGCCTCTAAAATGACAAATAAATCAACTGCTCGCAAACAGAATAAAAGTTAAAAATTTTAATGATGGGAAGATTTATTGAAGGTCTGCTGTAATACTGTAGCCGCCCACTGCGGATTGTGTCTGTGTATTGCATTTGAGAGTTTGTCAAGCACGGACAGTGACTGTGGGTTGGGACTTCCGGGATAGAAGACGTGACGGGTCCTGAGTTGAGTTGCCGAAGCCGGGTTGGAGTTACGTGAATTGCTGTTGGTTACGTGAGTGTTCTTTTGTAAAAGGAGATATAATAATAATAATAAAGACGAATATAAACCGTGGACTATGTCTCTGCCTCCACTATATGAGACCGTTACAATACTTTATTTTTAAAATAAATTGACGTGTATGAATGTTCATAAATGTCGTCCGAACTTGTAGACTTTAAATATTACAAAACGACCTCAATGCCGCATGTGACTGTTTCATTAGACTTTCAAAGACAGACAATAGAATATTGACATCTCTTATTGATGCGGTATTTGAGACAACGTGCTTGCTGGAACCGGAAGTAACTCAGATGATAGCGTCCTTAGTGATTTCTTTCAAGAATTGTGGAAAAGATCATAACAACATAAAAACCCATTAAAAAATTATTTCAGTCAACCTAAAATCGATTCTTGCTCATTTTTTCAAAAACTAGCGTACAAGTCTATAATTGTTTCCATGATGAAATTGAAGAGAGACGATGTCAATGATAAAATGCTGCAGGGACATTCGTCCACGCAGAACTGCACGAAAGGGAATTCACATGTGGCGTTTCCCACCATCTCAACGACCAAACTTGTGACGGTAAGCCTTTAAAATAACACACAAAATGAAAGTCCGGGAGTGAATGAAGCTTACCTTCCACTGACTGCCCTCTCAGCCGTTTTCGCTACTGAGTTGAGCTCAAACTTTCCGCCTGCTGCCTTCTCGAGCGGCTGGTCACGTGTCGCCTCGGCGGCCTGGAGGGGGAGTCAGGACCCGCTGAGGAAACCAGCTCGTCCACGTTGTTCAGCGTGTTTCCAGCCTGAGCAGTCAAACACCGCTTGAACATCACTGGCTCCACGTGGCTTCACTCAACCAGTGCACCCCTGACTGGGACAACCGGCTCCATCACATCACAGCATCACAGCACAAAAGAAGTGGACAGATTTCACTTTAATAGTTTTATTCTCAAATTATGTGCAATGTGAATTTCACAGTTGAGCTCAATCACCACTATGACCCGCAACCGAAACAGACAAAAAAAGGAGCAAAGTAAACTTGAGGAAAGCATGAACACAATGAAGTAGCACCCATCAGCGATGCATATAGATGAGCAAAAAACAGCATGTATTGCAGCCCAAGGCCTCCAACTCTTGAACACACAAAGCAGTTTCATAGCTTGTTGTATTACATGACTGGTGATTGAAACTTGACGTAATGTCGATTTGTAATGCTTAGTTCCGGTGAGACGTTGCAAAGAAATACTACTGTACTACAGAGGGGAGACGGGGGGATTAAAATGTATCACTCATGCTGTAATCTTTTTTCAGAGCAGGATTACTTCACCATAACTAAATAGGTAATTACATAAAGAAAACAGCTACAGAAGACAACAAAAAAGTAATCACATCTAATTTTCAAGTTATAAAAAGAAACTGAAGTTTAAAAACTGTGCAAGTACAGCAAACCTATAGTACAGTATATTACACATAACAAACATTTAAATACAGTACTGTGTTTCAGTAGAAATCCTGAGAGTTCTCTGTTCCTGGTTTACAAATAGCCGTCTGTAGACGTGGATGGAGCTCAAGCCTTATCTCTGCTTGTTGAGGGCTGTTATGAATGGCATTGTTCACGTCATGTCAATTAAAAATCATCTTTAAAGTCAGACAGAGGTGAATCTTCTCTTGGAGAAGTGGAATTCTGTTTACAAGAAATATGACTCTTCCATGTTAGTCACTTAGATGATTGTGATATGGTTTCTAAACCACGTCCGAATGGGGTGGGGGGGCATATTTGAGATAAAATACAAGGGAAATGCGTAGTGCAAAGATGACACAGGAACCTGCATGAGTAAAATGACGGCACTGAAAATGTCACACTTGGACAGGGAACGCCACTTAGTGGTGGTATAACTTCTATACAAGATTGTCACAAAAAGAAAAGAAAAGCAGCACCAACAGTTTGCCCTCGGTGTGATGGCCTGTAAAGACAGATTCATTGCCATCATCACTCATCTGCTTATGCAGAAGGGTGCTTCCTAAAGTTTGCAGTTAAGGAGTGTTGAAGTGAAGAGTGATTCAGTGCAAAGCTGAGTTAAGACTTTCTAGATATTCATCAGGAGGAACAGTTTTTGATTCTGATCCCCCTTTTTTTTGTAGCCACAGGCACATTGGCATCTCGAATGATCTGCACCAAATTACGCATCACTTCAAGCTGACACCCATGCAACAGGCAAACAAACGCATTGGAACTAACGTGATTTTCACTAGCAGAGAACACAACAATTAACACACTATTAGTGGAGTCATAAAGAATATAGCCTAATCACAGTTCCATGAATTATTGCTACCACAAAATTGTTCTCAATCTCCGGATCAACTATCTGCATCTCAGAGGAAGGCTATTTCGACCTTTTCAAAATCCTCAGATGTTGGAAAGCAACCTCTACAGAGCCCAATGCTGAACTGAGCTTTTCACACAGTTGCTTCATCAACAAGACGGCCTGAAATGTCCATTATCTCCTAATCTAATAGCTATGATGTTTCTGAGGTAAGCCTGTTAGTTGGTCTGAACTTCCCACTTAGTGTTGCCACAAACTTGACGGTTCTTATATCTCCAATGTGGAGAGTGAGTATTCCAACATTTCGCTGTCGTTTTCTTCGCATGTGACACAAAATGGATGCCAACTCACACAAAGAGTGGGAGGTATGAGCCCCCAGTGCAGCTGGAATTTCAAACAAAATGTAAAAATAGCTCTGAAGCCACACATAGTGTATTGTTTGACACACTGACGCTTGTGAAGGAAGAGTGGGGACATACAAATATCACACAAGCTTCAAAAACATGAAGGGTAATGGTAAATCACAAGCACACTTCAAATTAAAAATCATCTATACAAAAAAGATGCTGAGACTTGAGCACAGAATTGAAGAAAAAAAAAACACACCTCAGAGCCAGCAATCTACTAATGAGCTAAGGTACTCATATTACCCGTATGAATATATAGTTTTTGTAGTTATTAATAGATATTTTGTCACTTAGTGTTGACATGTAGTATCAATATCTCTAGAGGGCACTTATCTTGCCAAAACCCTCACACATATGCTTATTAGTAAAAATCCTTACCTATATATGTATCTAAAACAAAAGTAGGACAGCGTGGCTCAACAACAAGCAAAAAAAAAAAAATAGTATAATTGCACTTATGATTCATTGAACGGTTTTCTTAAGCAAGCATCAGTGTGGGTAGTTGGTGCTGTCTGGGGAAAAAAAATACTGCAATCTTTAAAAGCACCCCCGTTTTGATCATGTTAAACCAAGGTTTGAACGGCTTAAGACTTATCCAAAAAATGGTCCTTGTGTTGCAAACCCAAGGTAACACCAGGCACAAGGCGGGAAGGACCACACTACTCCCTCTGCCTCTCAGATTGCAAGCTAGCTCAAAGCACTTTCTGTAGACATTGTGGGTAAAGTTTGGCCACCACACATTCAAAATGGCGGCCCAAATCCCAGAGGCGGTCTGGTGTCTCATAGATCTTGGTCCATATATCTGCCTCGTCGTCATACTGGTAAAGGGAGTTCTTGCGGCTGGTGCGAAACACATGCTCCTCCACCATGACCTGTGTGGCCCGTACAAACAGGTGCAGCTTGCCTTGCAGCAACATGGCCTTAATATATGGACTTGTGGCTTGGTCAAAGGGCAGATCTCTCTTCCGGCTCCAAGTATTCTTCTCAATGTCATAGACCTCCAAAGTGAAGGTGCGCTGGTGATTCCTGCAGATGCCGGCGATATAGTAAATGCAGTTCTTATACAGAGCAGCCAGACCCTGGCTCCGAGGGACACTCATAGGGGCAAGATGACTCCAATAGTCCTTACGCGGATCAAAGCAGAAGAAATATTCACCTATGGCAAACATAGAAATATGATTTAGAGATGCAGTCAAGTGCTTTCACAAGATATACGTCATCAAAATATCTCGTTCTTTATCCTCAGATAATTTCACAGTCATGGCTTCAGAGAAATCTTTAAAGGACAAGTTCAAAATACTATTTCACCATACATGTAATTGGTCCTCTTGTCCATACTATACACTCAACATGAAAGATATGGGGATAAAAATAGAGTCTGTCATTCTGAAGTTTGTTTTTAAGTTAAAATGAGGCCTCATCAGCCAGAGTTTGTCATGTCATATCAGAACACAAGTCCCTTAGTGGGTAGAGCTGCCGTGGCATTAAAAGAATATAAAGAGACTTTAAAAAAGGACTAATTTTCATATATTCCCACTTTCTTAATTCAGACTGGGAAAGCCTTATAATACCGTGTCAGTCTATTTTTCAGAGAGGACTTTATCCCCCATCTTTTACAAATGTAAATTGTGTTTTTCAAAAGCAGTACGGGCAGGAGGAAAATAGCAGCTAATAACTGCAGCAATGAAGGTGGGTAAGAATCCATCCTTTAAAGTGAGGTAAGCCTAAACTTACCTTGAAGGACATAGATGCGGTCTCTGTACTCCACAGCACTGTGAAACTCCATGGCCACAGGCATGGGACTCACCGCTGTCCAGCAGTTGTCTCTGGTATCATAGCACTCCACTGATTTTAATGCGTTTCGCCCATCACCTTCATATACTCTGCCCCCCAGAGCAAAAAGCTTCCCACAGCAGTGCACAAGTCTGCAGCCGATCCTCGCTCTCAGTAGAGGTGCACGTGATAGCCATCGGTTGCCTGCGTGTTCATATTGCCAGAAGTCACTCTCCGCCCGATGATCTATTGACACTTCACTGTTGCTTGGTCGGTAGCCCCCAGCAATAAAGATGTCATTCTCTGAGGACACCAAGATACCAACCTCTCGAAGATCATTGGGTGGTTTGCAAAGCTTGAACACCCTTCCTGTGGCTGTGTCTAGGCAAGGCACCGTCTGCTTTTTCCCTGAGTGTTTGTGAGCGGCATCAAAGCAGATGACCATCTCAGAAGCAGTCATTCCCAGGCGTTGTGAGCAACCATTGGTGCCAGTGTGACTAGCTTTGGCCTCAGCAGGGTTTCTGGACAGGGACAGGGCACAAGCAAAAGGAGCAGGTATCCGACTGATGAAGGTTTCTTCTAGTAAAGGCAGACGGATGCATTGAGAAAAAACCTCTGCAAGGTGGGCCTCACGGCCAGGCAGATCATGCTCCAGCCAGCGTACTATGCTCTCATACACATGCTCTTCCTTCTCCACATTGAGGTCATCATTGTTCAGAATGCTGACTAGCTGCTCCTCGGTCATCTGGAGGAACTCTTGCTCCCGTGAAACACACAAGAACTAAAAAAGACAAAACACAGGTTTACATTTGTAGAAGCTCACAGGTAGAGAATTTACTTCTGGTGTTTGGTTGCGCGCGCGCGGGTGCGTGCGTGCTGGCAAACCAAAGTTGCCAAGTTACAGAATTTTTTCAGCACACTTTATTAAAAAATCCCCATGTAATGGAATGTACACACTGTCAGAAAGAACTTTATATGCAAAGTCATGCTCTAATGACGCATTTATCAGTTTACAAACTCTAAAACAAATTGTATACTCATGGTACGTGTTTTAAGCTTTCAAGTGAAGGGTTTTGTCTGAATGGACTTCCACCCTAATAGAACTTATGTGTGGAAAACACTTTGAAAAAAAGAACGTTTAAAAAGTTGAATCAAATAGTTTGTGTAAGCATTAAATCACAAGCCAATAATCAAACCTCATGTTATACTGACCTTCTTACGGATGTAGTCCTGTGAGCGTTCCCTAAGTTCCTGGTGCCCATAGGCATCTGCAAACATGTAGACCCCGATGCAGTTCTGGGGGTCCAGCCTGCTGATCATGAACTGAGCACACTGGTCCTGAAGGGCAGGAATCTGGAAAATGCTGGCTGCTGTGAACAGGGCCTGGACATTGGACTCACAGAGCGTGACCCTGGACGTGTAGGCATAGTCTAAGACGAGGTGCATAGATTCAGATTCCACCCCAACAATTCTGACCTCACGCTGGCTGCTCTCTGTAAGGCCACTGGTGAACATGGACCTAAAGGTGAAGAAAACCAAATGTGAAATCTGATAACCAATTCTCATGCAACAAATCCTGTGTGACTCAACATACCATGATAATTAGGTTTTGTGTGAACAACATTATCAGTTACCACTGAGCCAATATTTTCATTTTATTAACATTTCCAGTAAGAGGTGTGAAAATACAACCGTCAACATTTCCTACCTAAAATACGGGCTGATTGCAGCAAGGACATTTCGGTGACATGAGAAAGTCTTGCCATGGTCCACTTCTACAACAATGTCTGTGAGCTGTGCTTCATCATACAAGGCTTTGAGCTGCTGAAGAACGATACAGGCATGAACAGCATCTACCCCGTTATAGTTGGTGCTTGGAGGTGTCCCATTTTGTACTTGTAACAGCTTCCCTACCTCTGAACAGCACAGGACAAAGAGAGAAGAAGAAGATCAGCAAAGCACCTTTACAAATGTTGCAGTGAAAAAAAAAAACAAGACTAAATCAGGCTCATTTTTAAAAAAGGAAGGACGTGAAATTCTAAATGGTAAACAGTATTTTGAGAACCTGACTTGACACAGTCAACCTACGTGTTCAGTCTGATGAAAAACAAAAAAGACGGATGATAACTTGAGTACGATGTCATACATTAACAAATCACAAGATGAGACAGATGGCATTTAAAACTATTTCATATGTGTATGTTTGTATGCATGCATGTGTGAAAAAGGTTTACCACAAATGAATGCTGAAGGGATTACAGTAGTATCAAATTCGATAGCACAAAATATAAGGTTATTTAGATATTGTAAATTATAATGTAATGATACTTAAGTATTTTCCTTGTTTTTTTTCTTACAATCTGCTAGTTTCTAACTTTAGACCAAGTTGTTCCAAAAGACATTCTGTTAACATAGAAACTCGTGCATTCACCGAAGTCCTGAGGTGTCTGCGAATAAAAATGTTTACAACAAGTCATACAAGTGGCAGTTAAGTTTATGTTTAGAATGTTAATACTTCCCTTTAATCGTAAGTTCTCAGCTGGTGACAACAAAAAAAATGTTCTAATAAATACCCCATGTTGAGCAACGTAACTCCTTGACAGGACAAAGACTCGCCATGAGTGAATAGCAAAATACTATTTCACCAGATGGTAGCTAGCTTGCTAACGCCATACATCATTGCAGTTACTGTATAGATGTACACCAACACTAAAAGACAACTGTAAAAATATTAATCAATTAATTGGTTAGTCAGACTTTCAGTTGTCGGACCGTAAACATTAGCATTTTACTCGGACAACAGCCAATGTTACGAACGGCTGCGTTAGCTGGTAGACACGCTTAACTTTTAGCAGACGGCTAGTCACCAAGCTAATGTTAGCAAGCCTTTTTTTAGACATTGCGAGATAAAAGGGCAATACAAACTTAAATGCGTCCAGACCTAATATTTCTGTCTTAAAGAAACATGACAGTATATCGCACAGTGTCTATGCTGTTGTTGCCGTTAACAGCAACAACCGCCACAACTTCTAGAACCTTTGTTTCTTGTCATAAACTAATGTTTACACAATCAGCTGTGGTTAGCAAGCTAACCTGCCGAAAGTTAGCCAGACAGCTAGCGTTAGCTGCTCAGCCAGGCTAACGATAGCCAACACTTTTGAGGAGTCATTTAGAGCTTGACCTCTTTAAAAGAGAATGCAACACGTCGCGACTCTTTTCAGTAGCCTGCGAGACTATACCCCACGATCATACAAACACAAAAACACAACTTTAAATGCGTTATTTAAATATGATTAGTTCAAATAACAATGCAGGTTTTGCTAACCTCCACTGGCAGCCATTCTCTCCAGTCTGTCTCGGGGCAGACCGACAGAACGTCAATGAGTGCAGAGCGGAGCCCCGGAAACAAGGAATAACCAATCACCGGTGGAGCACCGATCTCACAGCCAATCACAGACACTTTCTCTGAAACAGGAAAAAAAGTTGATTGCTGTAAGAGCTAATGATGCAAATCACGGAGTTACACATGACTCTCAATATAATCAACCAACAAAGTGCCACAGTACAATAATGACCTGAGCTCTTAGGTTTCACAAGTATGGCACAGGGCGCAGCAACTTTACGTCTCCAGCTACCAGCATGTGTCCCTTGACGAACAAATCAGTCCACTTTAAAACAATCAAAGACTCCGCCCTTTCAACAGGTGTTTATAACTATTAAAGCCCTTTTCACTTAGTATGGAACAAAACCAATTGTGACTGCATCAGAAACCGGAAAAGGCATCACTTGCAAAGAGTCCCCTTAGAAGTTGGTCTACTTTTACTTCCGTTCTCCTTTAAAAAAAAGTGTTGACAGCAACCGAGATAATTTAAGCCTTAAGGGGATTCTAATTAAAGCCATTTATTTTTCAGAGTGATTACAAAAAGGATATTAAAATAAAAAGACTGCAGACTGCAGAATGATATTTTGAAAATGTTACATATTTATCTAAAAGTAAAATAGATAATTAATTACTTAAAAGTATATTTGAATGACAGCAAAGCTACGGAGCATTATTTTTAAACACTCTATAATAGGGGTGAAACTACACATACAAACATTTAATCTTTTTAACACACAACAGTATTGTTGTTAGCAGATATTAGGACAATTTCACTTATTATTCCAAAGTATTTGTTGTATGACACGTCACACATTTGGCCATGTAAGCCTGGCAGCCTGTCTAGAAGCACACACTAGGGCAGCATTATGCCAGCTTCATTTGATTCAGTGTACAGAAGAAAAACAGCATAATGGTGACATCATTCATCCACAGAATCTCTGTGGGAAGAAAATCTCTGTCAGAACTTCTTTCAACTGTTGTAGTCAAGTAGGGTTCAGTTCAAACTAAAGCTCAGTGAAATAAAAATAAGGAACTTTGATTAAAGTGTCGTGTTGTGTTATTAGGACAGATTAGAAAAGATAGCATTTATTTACAGGTGACAAATTTTTCACATAAAGTACCTTTTCAGGAGAGAGTAGCATTGTTTATAGAGTGTCTTCGCTTGTTAATCTGGGTATTAGAGAGGAACTGGGAAATGTCAGATGGAATTGATTTTCATTCCTCAAGGTAATTAAAACTAGAAAATTATGTAAAATGCGATTGTTGGAAGGGATGAGTGTTGGCACAATTAATCTTTTGTCAAACATGTTTTCCTATTTCCCCTCAATACATCAAACCAGTCTTACCACATAGATCAAAGTGACATGTTGTTTAAAATATGCTGCATTTGACATTCAGAGAGGATATATTTAGTTTGTGGGTTTTTTCTGGTGTGGCATCTTTACCCTTACCTTTACCCTCAATTTTGGCGGGCATTTGACATAGACATGCAAAGAGAAGAAATCATACTGAAAGTCAGTTTCAAAAAACACATTATAATTTCTAATCAATTTAAATACACATACTGATTTGTAACAGAAACAAACAAGCCAGTGATGTAAAAATGTATCTGATATTAATCATTGCAAGAGGAAATGTGCATTTTTCATCTACCATAGAACTCAGTCTTCAATATTTCATTTCAATTCAACATTATTATGTTGATTGCATAGTTCTGACTCTTCACACAAACTTTCAACTGTCACTGCGCTTTGAGGCAACGGCAGTTGATAATTTATTGCAAACTGTGCGCTCTATCAGAATTAGATAATGAGTTTGTTGTGGTGGGTGGTTTGATATTCACAACCTGTGGCAGCACAAGAAACCTCATGAGAAATGGACTAATTGCTGTTAGTTACTGCCGCTAGGGAAGTTATGATTTCACCAACTTCTGTTGGTTTATTTGTTTGTCAGTAGGATAATGAAAAAAATTTCTTGAGCATCATCTATACTTTGTGGAATGATGCATTGTGGACCGAGGATGAACCCATTTACTGTGGATATCCGGGTTCCATTCCCAGAAAAAATGGTATATGTACTTTATATATATATATATATATATATGTGTGTGTGTGAAGGAAGCCTCGCTGATGATGTTATGCTTATGCACCACACATTCTGTCCATTGAATCGCCAAAGCAATAACTTGTTTGTGGTTGTGATATCACAATATACGTAAGTCAAAGATCAATTATAGCAGTTGCAGCACTAGCCAACTGATTTATTTCCATTTTTGTTGAGATAAGATACAGACTCACATGCAGGACTGAGAGCAATAGAGTTTACCTTTGGTCAGCAGCAGGTTAAGAGTCAACGAAAACAAAGAAATCCAGTGCGGGGCGGGCAAACGGGAACCAGGTAAAGATGTGATGGTGAGGTACATGAATGAGTCAGTCTACTGCGGAACAAAGAGGAGCGAGGGATGCAAATGTCATGGAAAACCAGGGTAACAGCACAACAAGAGGAAGCAGCAGCGTCAGAAACAACAGGACAGGTTAAGAAATCCATGATGTTAATTCCTGTGTCCATACAGTCAAGTTGTTTGGAGTAAAGTCCTCCTTATAAACATGCAACCCTGGTAACACAGCTTTGGCTGGAGTGAATATGACGATCTGCGTCCCTTGTCCACATGTTGATCACTTATTCTTGTAAGTGGTCAATTGGTGTGATTATAAGAGTTTACTGCTTTAAATGTTGGTACTGCTTGAATTGTGGGCCGGTTTTATCTCCCTTCTTCTCATGAAGGATGGTCCAGTGTATCCTTTGATAAAGGAGATAAGAAAAGAATTATTGAGGCCCATTTGCTTACCATTTAGATAACTTATCTGCTGCCAGGAAGATACTTTCAGGTCATTTCACTCTGTTAGGAGCCTCTCTACGCAAATACCGACTGTTCCACCACAACCTCTAACTGCAGTTGAACCTTGCAGCAGATTCAGATCAGCTGATTCGACTGTTTCTCGGATATCTGATATGGCACAAACACTCGACTGTCATTTTGTAATTCAATTTGAACTGGTGTTATTGTTCAAACACATTGTTTCATCATGTATTCCTTTAAAACGTCGTGACGCCCCTGATTTGACCTCAGATTACATTTAGAGGACAGTCATACAGTTACATCTCTGAGTTTAATCCCACAAATTTCCAAAACACTGGAATATTAACCCTTAGATGCACAAGTGGGTCAAAAATTACCCGGTGAGGTTGTTTTCTTGAAATATCTTCTGGAGAAGTGGGTGGGGATAGCGCTGGAGCTTCTCTACCTCCACCCACCTCTAACCCCGCTGGTACAGGAGAACGACCTCACTACCTATTCGACAGCAGTTGCTGGAGGGAAGCAACCTGAGCCTCGCCCTTCAGGATGTCAGCCCCTTTGGTCTCGAGCTGCTCCTCCAGCTGCAGGACCTTGGACTTCAATGTCTCACAGTCACACTTCACACTCTCACACTGCACCAGTTTCTCTTGGAGAGAGTCCTGTATAAGTTGCTGGAGGGAAGCGATCTGAGCCTCACCTCAGCAACAGACACACACAGGACCCTGTTCTTCTCACATTCACTTTCCAGTCTCGTTCCGCGTGCAGCCAGACGCTTCTTCATGTGGCCAATCTTTTCATTGGCGGGATTGGGTGACCTGGGGAGCTGGTGGACCTGAGCCTCACCCTCATCAATGGAGGCAGAAAGACTGTCGGTCGTTGCACTCTCCTCCTCAAGTCTCTCTGCCTGAGCAGAAAGACTCTTCTCCAGGTGGCCAATCTTAAGGTTGGCGCGGCGCAAGGACTGGCGAAGGTTTTCATTCTCAGCAGTGGTGTTCTTCTGCTTCTTCTCCAGCCCGGCGCACCAAGATTGCAAGGCAGCAAGCTCACCGAGAGTCTCATCCAGTTTATACTGGAGATCGGCGGCTTCCTGCCTGCGGTTCAGACGCTGCTGAGGCTGAGCTACAGCGCGCGGTACAAAATGGTTCGGCTTGCAAGCACGTTCCATTTTGTACAGTGTACAATGTAAAAAACAGTAAAAAAAAAACACAATAAATGAATAAATAAAGTAAATGGAATTTAAAAGTAAATAAACACGATAAATGAAGTAATAGAATAGTAATAATAATAAAACAGTGAATAAACACGGTAAATAGAATAAAAAGAGTATATATATATATATATATATATATATATATTATATTATATATATATATATATATATATATATATATATATATATATATATATATATATATATATATATATATATATATATATATAT
>CAAKHC010013766.1:7923-23645 GCA_901007825.1 Macroramphosus scolopax | reverse complement strand
CAAGGATCTATTAGGGAAGAACAAGCCCCTCTAATCCCACACAAGAGCCCCGCGCAGCATTTGATGTTCAATACACAGAAATAGAATAGAAAATTGATCCCCGAGAACAAAGCAGCGACAGTGAGAGCGCTCGCTCGGTATCAGCGCATGAGTGGACAAGGGAGGAAGGGTAGCATGGAATTATCAGACATGATATTGTGTTTATATCTCGACATGTACGGTCACTCATGCTGCTCAAACAAGGTGGCAGTGGTCAGAAAATACAGGCCTCTTGCTGGAGGAAAAAATCTGGTGGGTGTATTTAACTACCCATGAAGCAGCTTGTTGCCTGGTATAAAACGGACGTCCTCTCCCGGGCGGTGGAACATATGGCTCACTCCTCCTGAATGGTGTCTATTGATCAGTGGACAGGTGGATCAGTGGAGCTCTGGAGCTGTTTAATTATTCAAACTGGCACATCATTTTTCATGCCTGGTGCGGTTTTTCAGAAGACCAAAATAAACCTGTCACTCCCACTGTCCATCTTTCATTTGGCCATTAGCTCGCAGCCTCATTAAGCCACACAGCCCAGGTGAGAGGAGGGAGATGAACACCCACACTACAACATCTATATACAGGATGCTCTCTCTCTCTCTCTCTGTCTCTCTACACACACACACACAATATATATATACAGAACAGGTCTGCAATAATAAATCTTTTTTTTTCGAATATTAGCAAATTGAATTAAACAATAGCTATAAAGCAACAATCTTTCCTTTCCACCTTAAAAGTGAAAAATGCAGTCAGATTCCTGAACCAGGATTCCCGCACAGCTGCCCAGATGTTTGAAGTCTCAGGTGTTGAATACCAAGAGGACCCTGCAGTCTCTTTAAAACGAAATGGTATGTGGTCATGATCACAGTAAGAGAAGGGAGAAGTCTGCCCTGAAGAGTTTCTGCCAGGAAGCAGCTTGTGAAAGGATCTATAATAATGATCTTTTCTAATCCAAACACATACTGTAGCTTTGCTCCTTAACCCAGAAACATTGTGAAATATAAAGATAATGAGTCATCTAAATATACTTGTACATGGGATTCAAACTCTCCTGGGTGAAAGTCGTGTGTTTGACTCCATCCAACACAAACTTCTCCCTACTTCCACTCTTTATTCTTCGTCTCCCAACTTTCTAAAGCAGAAAGTCTTCAGCAGGCGTCAGACTAGACGTATCGGATCGATGGGCGATCCATACCCGTAACCTTAGATGTGTTAGCATGCTAACACCTCTTAATTACTAGCACAAAGTTCACGCTCAGGCTGATTGCAAACCTCATTAGTTATGCAGGTATTTAATCATAAATCAAGTTATTGGACTAATGTAATGAGGTGATTTCACTAAAAGCCGCAGAGGTCGACCTCGTCGTGGCTCGATAGGACGAACAGGCCGGGAAGCTAGAATGTCCGTACAAAAAAAAATTGCAATCCATCTCGAAGTCATCTGATAGTCCTGCACATGTCCGGACCACAGTGATGGATACACCGACATTTGAAATCCAGACGAGTGGGACGCTCCGAATGGCTGAACTCTCTAATGTTATTCCGGCAGCGTCAGATTATCTCATTAGAGTTTAAAAAACCGGCACCAGAAACCCAAAACACTGACACCAGATAATACCACCAACAACCTGATTGTATCTCCTGCTTCAGTATGAGACTCACGGTGCTAATAATGATTCTTAAACCTTCACCCACTCAGTATTCATTCCACCTAGCACACATCCATTCCTAATTAAACAAATGAAGTCAGAGTTCAGGAGCCGCTCTCGATCGAGACATTTCAATGCACCTCGATAATCTCCCAGGACTGTCGGCACGGCCACTGTATCGCATTACCTCACCCGCCGTATTTCCTGACACCAGTATGAGGTAAGACTTCACGGGTCAGACATTTTTAGGACTCAGGAGTTTGCCGGGTCTGATCAATAGTTTTGTTCTCTGTAATTATCTCACCATTGCACTCATTAATTACACTTTCAAGGCTCATTTCCAGTGTTGGCTGCAGATGCCCATTCTGGTGGAGCATCCAGCTGGGTGAGGCTGAGAGGAGGAGGGGGGGTGGAGGTGGTGGTGGGGGGAGACTGAGGCCCTGATTAATACTCTGTCTCTCTGTCTGACGTTGGCTGCCACTCGCAGAGGGTAAAATAAGACTTCAGCAAGTGGGAGACAAATGAGGTCTTTGGTGGCCGAATCGATACGTTGGTCTGATGAGCCAAATTTAAAGAGTGCTGCTTTCGCTTCGGAGAAAATCCTCCAGCATCCCGTAAGAGTGTGAGACTTTCACCGCAGAACATCCTGTGTGGCCTTATTTGACTGCAGAATGCAACACCGCTGAGGACACTTTGAATTCAACATCTTGCAGATGGATCAGCTGCTTCTGATTTCTCCATCATGAATTCACAAATCTACTTTTTGAATCAGAGAATTAAACCTATTTTTAAAAACACTGCCAATCCCCCTTTTTTTTTACTTGAAGACATGATGGAATGAGTTCGGCCGACAGCAAACCCACGGTGACGCGTGACGTTGCTAAATGTGATCGCTGCCTCGCCAACCTCTCCATCTGTCCGATAGGTGTGGCCGCCAGATTGGCTGAATAATTCCACGAGACCCAAACATCTGTCGGCCCCAATCTACGGCGTGTTCCCAAGACAACACCTGGATACGCTGGGTGGAGGAGCGAGGTAAAGCAGACGTTATCATCACAGGATTAGAGAATCGGGGCACAGTGCTTTCATTCTGGATTGATCTGCTCTACCTTTGATGATGTTTGAGAGAGCAATATTAGAATAATATTCTTTGCTGTGACTCTCATGTCTCGTAATTATAAATGATGATGATTACAGTTGGAGTCCAGCAGAGGGCAGACAGAGGTCATTATTAGTTAGACACTTCATGCCCTCCTTGAACATCTCCTGGTCAGTCCTCAGCTGGAAACACACTGGGAGGTCCGGCACTCTGATGCCATCTGCTGTCTGTTACTGCAAAACTGGATTTAAGAGGAATGCTGCTGATATGTTTTGTGTAAATGCACTGTTGTTCTTTTCCAAACACAGACAAAGATTAGGACTGTGTGTGTTGCCTGTAGACAAACAGACTGATATTTGTTTTTTTTGTCACCGTCGGGTTTTGACACGACACGTCGGTGATTGCGGTCGAAATGAATCTCGTCCTTGAAAGTGCCAAAAGTCTTCTCTCAGCGGCAGAAACACACTGCTGCATTCTGAAAACCGTGTAATCGTTTTTGCGGTGGAGAGGGCAAGTGCTGCCACGATATAAGTGGTTTGACATGTGGATGGAGGGAGGGGCGAAGGAGGAATGGAGAGGAGAAACAGAGGAAGAGGAGGAAAAAGGGAGGAGGAGGGGGGGGGTCAGGAGAGTAGAACCAGCTGTGGTCGTACCTTTTGTCAGGATACAGCTGCGAGCACAGTGGCGTGTATGGAGGCTATCGGCCAGGCCTAAACATGGAGCAGTTTCACGCCTCGGTTGCAGAGAAGTCAGCTGGGAAACAAAGTGCTAATAAAGAGACTCGGGGCAGATGATTTTCTGCTTTTCTGCTTGTTCCCAACATTAATCTTCCTAACAGGGATGTGCGTGTATACGAGTCTGTGTCTCGGTGCATTCTTACCGCATGTTCCTGCTTATAGTGTTTTAGGTAAAAGACCCCGTAGAAAAATAAAAGGCCTCGATCCAGACATCGCCGAACGAAAACAGAAAGCAGCACAGCACCATGATGCAGGACTCTCCCACCTTAAGCAGAAAGCAGACAGAATTATGTCCAACATCACATGATGTGACTGTTTTGACCTTCTTAGGGAAAATTCATGTCTTGTAAAAAATATATTTGGCTCCACTCATTCTGGCTTGTTTCACTCAAAAGGCACATGCAGTTTTATTTTCCTCCACAAGGGGGCAAACTGTCTCTAACATTTGCATGTACGAGCGTCCATGTGGACCTTCTGTAGCTGAATTGTCTGGCTGAAGTATTCAGGTTTGAGGCAGGCCTCGCAGGCTTAAAAGCAGAGTGACTCACTTTCTTCCCTCACAGACCCGAGTGCCTTTCCTTTCACCTCGGAAATTAATTTCCCTCCCTGATATACAAACTTGGCCGTTTCATCCCCTTTTCAGTGATTTTTTCTTTTCTTGCTCGAGGCAGGAAACGAACACAGGGGTTTTTGTGCTCCCCTGCGGTGGGGGTTGAGACCCCCCACCCCTCCTAGCGAGCCAACTTGATGTTGGGAGATGAGACGGGAAACAGGTGTCACCCATGACCTTCAGTGTTCAAACACCACAGGGCTCACAATCAGGGGCGCTCCGAGGGGGGGCCGGTCTCCTTGCAAGCTATTTCTCCTCTCATCATCTCTCCGACTCCCTGCACCAGCCTTAACAAATATTAGGTAACCCCACACTCCCGTGTTTGTCATTGAAGATTATTTCCTTTGGAGCTGATGAGGTTCAGGATTGTGTATTTAACATCAATACTGCAATACCCAGTTACACTGCGTTTCTCTCGTGTTCACCTCGGTCTCACCTCGACTCAGAAAGATGACCCCTTAGACAAAGAAGGGAACACAAAGTAATAACCTCTAAATCCCAGCCACTGGCTTATGTGAAGCCGGAGACGATTGGGAAGTCTGCTGTTGGGAAGGATAGATGTGGGAGCCGGCGGTGTTTGTGTCCCCGGCACGTCTGTCAGCGCCTCTCTTATCGCCCGCTCTGTTTTCCTCATAAGAAAAAGATTAATTCTGCAGATTATCAAGCTTCAATAAAGTTCGTACTGTTAACCATGTAATTGGGGAGAAGTTGAGGCCTTGTCCAGACGGGCACGACGGGGCGGTCAAGCAGAGGTAGAGGACATAATAGACACCAGTGCACCTCTGAGGAATCTGAGATTTGTTCAAGAGAGAGAAGAAGACTTTGTGAAGAAGTATTTGAAGTTCGAACACTTATATAAGAAACATATATATGAAAAGGAAACTAAAATATGACATGCACAATTAAAATCTTGCAGACAGACCATAGTGGTTTCTGCTGGGAGGACGACACCACAAAACCCACTCGTGCTGTTGCTAAAAAGAAGTCGGCAAGCTTTATTATACCATATGATCCCCAATAAGTCACGTCATTCCTTGACACATAAACAAACCCGTCCTTCTCTTGATTCCACATCCATTCAGCCTATATTTCAAGCGAACACCTGTATCTCCAGGCTTTATGGTCATTATCGCACCGCGGACGTGAGCGCGGAGATCCCTAACCATTTGTCCAGAAGGGCGCCTGTTTATGGACTAATGGTTATCCGAGTTGTGTGTCCGTGGCATGAGACTGACAGCCAACTGTTTGACACTGAGGCCACGGAGACAGATGGCAACCAAATGCCTTTTATTGCCTGCCTTTACCACTTGTGTGTCCCAATCACATCAGTCATGAACACTGCAGGGACTACATGGCATGAAGCTCTCTCTCTCTCTCTCTCTCTCTCTCTCTCTCTCTCTCTCTCTCTCTCTCTCTCTCTCTCTCTCTCTCTCTCTCTCTCTCTCTCTCTCCCTTTCTACTAAGCTCCCCGTCCACCATCCGATCAGATCAAAAGATCATGAATGCTGCGATACTGTCATTGATCTATGATGTGCACATCACTTCTACTGTACATATGTATTTCTGCGTGCACACGCCGCATGCACATATGGTTTGTGTGTGTTTGTGCGTTCAGAGTGTCATATTGCCATAGTATGTGCTGATACAGCGCCTCGAGCTGCGAGCTCGCACCTGGTGTGTGAGAGCGGCGCACCAGCTGCTGATGACTGAGTGTCAGATGCAAACACACGCACATGCACACAACTGTATATTTGTTCATTTCATTCCTTGCATATGCGCGTATACATCGAGCCTCGCATGCACATATGTCCGTTTATGTCACGCACAGCCTATTCTGTATTCACAAGTGCTCAAAGAGCGACCGGCATTGCATTGATATATTGAGTGTAGCTCTGCAATTAACCGAAAAACACAAAACCTGGGATTTTAAAACTAATTGTGTGTGCAATAGAATTTTCATACAGTATATCTATCTATATTTACTGCTTAAATGTAGGAATTTGCCACTTCGGGAGTTTATGTGAAGGAATGCACACTCTTAACAGATAGAATGCTATTAATGCATTAGCATTCATGATCCCCAGATGATGAACCCTGCTTTACAAAGTCCTGGTGTTCAGTTAGTCTGCCTTGTTTTAAGGGCTTCATTCATAGTGACATTGTATATTAATAAGCATCCTTGTAGCGAAGGGAGAGAGCAGACACCTGCCAATTTGCAAAAATCTGCAAACTGACCTCAACGCCAAAGCACCGGGCTTCTTCGTATGGCAGGCAGGACACATACTGAACTGCAGTGACAGCACTCTGTCACACCACCCTCCTCTTTGGGAAGCACACCCAGGCCCTTTACACGCACTTGCATGCCTCATGCGTCCCCTTCACTGTACTCGTCTCATTCCAGGGTGCCCCACGCACAAGTGCCTCACCCGTCTCAGGGGTCCCTGACCTAGGGGTCAACCTATGCTCGCACGCTGGGCATACCTCGGGTGGCTTCCCAACGAGCCCTCCCACTCCTGACACCATATGTAGTGAAGGGAGAAAGCAGCAACCCCACCTGGTCTCCAACGCAGGTCATTGCGGTACAAAAGCTGTAACCTTGCTTGAGGCAGGGATACTGACTCCAGTAATATATTCAAATCCAGCCAATGACTGAGTCAGTAACAGTGCATACACATTAACAGTGTACATGATACACTGTTAGCTTGCTCATATCTTTCCAGCTGTTTACTTTGTCCCGGCGAGTTACAAGGCCGCATGCGTCGAGGTTTGCACCGTTCAAACAGCTCACTGCTGATAGCAGATTAAAGGAAGTCACACATTTCCCTGATTGCGTCAAATAAGATAAGATCAAAGGCCGTCTAGACTCGTGAGCGTAGCGGCGCGATGTTGTCAGGGGGATTCGGCGTTGGAGTCGCCTGACGTGCGGAGGTGAAGCGGGCGTCTCGTGATCCAGAATCAAACAGTAGTTTGACAGAAGTGTGTAGCTGAATGTGTCAGTGAGGGATCAAAGTCGATCTCCGACAGTTGAGTCACTGTCGGAGCTTAAAATGTGGCGCTTACATAGCGCGCTTACTGCTACGACTTTCTCCCAATACAGGCTAATCTAATCAGGGTGAAGCTTTAGCTTTAGCTCCGATGACTCTGTAGACAATCTCACTGCAAATGAATGAGATTTTAGAATTATTATTTTATTGATGTTGCATATCTACTCTGATATATAACTTCCATAATCAATATTTGTGCAGCATCTGCAGATTAACTGCAGAAAAAATCTTAACGACCAGGTGTGTGTTTCTCCTACGGAATGCTCTTTACCTCCGGACACATATTTGTTGGTGGTGGCGAGAGAGAGAGGAGGGCGAGGTGAGAGGCAAGGAAACCATCATACCCCCTTCCGAGATGGACAAGCCCCTATTATCCCCTCATCCACCACCCTCCTCCTTCTCTGAGTGGGGGCTCATAATTGGACCTTTGTGCTGTGTGTGAATTCTTCGCCTGCACACACTTTCCCAGACTGTGTCCGGCCACCAAACAGATGGGGTCTGTATGCCGAGCGCGCACACACACACACACACACACACACACACGCTGCCCACAAACATCCACTCACATATACACAGTGCGTCCGCGGGACATGTCACACACCCTTGCCAGACCCTTCTCATGCCCCATTAATAAAAAGATCCTAACACAATAACAAGAGAAGTAGTTTGAGGAGCATTGAGCCCCTGCAAGGAGGCCTCGCACCCCCCGAATCTGCGGGCCTGAAATCTACCGAACATTCAATAATGTTTTTGTATCTGCGACATTTGAAGTCATTGAGGGAGAATGCATCATTTCTGGGGGAAAAAGAGGAAAGCAGTGGCGCAGGTCTATTCTTTGGCCTTTCCTTGGCTTTATTCGCATTATTGAACATTGTGCTCAGCGGCATGGCTTGGAAGAAAGCACCGTATCGCCACGGCAACCAGGGCTTGTAATTGTCTGTTAGTACTTTAGAGCTTGCAGCTGCACAGGCACTTCTCTGAAAGAACCCTGTTTTGGCCATCGGTAATAATGGTGAGGAGAAGGATTCGGGGCAGGGGGTGGGATGTGTGTGCGTGTGTGTGTGTGTGTGTGTGTGTGTGTGTTGATGGGGCCCTCCCGCTCTTTCTGTCTTTCAGAAGCATCAAGAGCGCAGCTTCTCTCTCCTTTTTTTTCGACCTCTTCTTATTTTTCTTTTGGTTCGTTTCTGCCACTCAGGCACTTTCTCCCACCTCATCCCTCAATTTGTCACCGTCTCCGTCACACGGCCTCTTTACTCTTTTCACTCACGCTGTCATTCACTCCTCCTCATCTCCCCTCCGTCAGGCACATCTGCATGCGGAGAGATAACCGCGAGACTGTACGGCCGACCCGTTCCGTAAGCCAGCCACTCGTTAGGCTGTCGGATCTGCAGTGTTTGAACACTTCTATCTGTCAGCAAACAACCTCTGTGATCCATATCTGCCTCCTATATGTATGAGCCCGACGACAGAGGACAAACACACTCCTTACATGGTAAACACCTGGATCTTGATCCTTAGAAACTCAGTTATACAACTATAATAAGACAGATATCAGTAAGTTGTTGATTTGATTGCAGTAGACAGATAATACAGAAGGGCCGTGTGTTGTCTGTCTATCTCCTTTAAAGGATGATTACGGTATTTTTTTAACCTGTGTTGTATTTTCCTCATATTCGGGGGTTGGAAGTGAATCACACTGACAAAACTTGTTGTTATTGGTGCAGAATTAAGCAAGAAAAAATAGAGATAATCAACGCAAAATGTTTGTTTTTCCCTTGACATGCTCTGATTGTTATTCTCAGTGTCCGACATCATCATCACACGTGCCGTAATGTCTTTGGAGGTGAGTTGCTGCAGGAGATCAACAGTGTGTACAGTCGCCCTCCAGCCGGGACAGAGTGGAGTACACACAGTTAGGATGAAGTCACAGAAACATGTGTTATTACTACTACTGCACCATTTATAATCATTTTGGTCCCTTTGAGTTATTTCGGCTACCAAACATGGAGAAATCGTGCCTAGGTTGAAAAATACCGTAATTATGCTTTAAAGTATTTACATTTTATGACAAATAGAAAACAGTTTTTCAGGGCGTGCAAAAGAGTACGCCTGCTTTCTGACACGCTAGGAGCCGGACAACAACAAGCTGGGTACTTTCACAATTAAAAAAAGCAACATGACGGATCCTGGATGGGATTTCCTCCAAATCAATAGTCATGCTTTTTGGATGGGATTTAGCTGGAACATCTGCTGCCTGAGGTTGGACCAACAGGTGCCACAGAGCGGCACGGCGGCGTGAGAGAACAGAATCCTGCTGGGAGCACGGCAAGGACCAGGTGCTCCTTGGCCGTGTTCATCTATGAGAGAATCCAAAAGTTTAAACTTCATCCAGGACGGATGAAGCAGATTTCAAATCAAGGCCAGCTCGCCCACTCACCGACTTTTTGCCGCGTGACGCTCAGTGCAAAGAGGAGACTGGTTACTGACTCCCACAGATCCCTGTCTGTCATAACAACCACTGGTGAAGCGAAGCAGTCAGTGTGTACTCAGAGATTACTGCTGTCATGCAAAAGCAAGAAAGATTTCTAACTTATTATTATTATTATTTTGGTACGAATGCGGAACTAGTAGAAGGAAAATGCTGAAATACTTGCAGGATAGTTTTGTCTAGTTGCATTGGGGAAGGTGTGTGTGTGTGTGTGGGGGGGGGCTTTCAGAGGGAAACTATTCAGGGGGAAGAATAACTGAAATGACACTTCACCCAGAAATGTTTGTTTTTCCCATTTTGGCTGTATTGACATAGCTGCTCCTTCGTCCCGGCCTGTCCTGCCCTTTCACAAACACACCCAGGTGCACGTTGGTGGTGCACCAGGCAGCCTCGTCATTGCAAGCCTTCACCACAACAACAAGCCCAGTGGAATTGATGCTTTTCAACACTCGGGGAGCGTGTGGATTATTGACTACAGGGACTGCAAGGTGTGTCTCTGCAAAAGAAAAAACACTAACATAAAAAAACGTGGATATTTTGCTTAAATCAAGGAGTTTTCACACGACAGCGACGATTGTTGGTCGCACCAAACCTCTGAATTGATTTTGTTAATTTGGTGGCAGAGATGTGGTGTGATATTTCACTGAGAGGGGAGAACTGTAAAGTCCAGCTGTCGGGGTTGACAGCTTTAGTGCACAGCTGGTCTCTGTTCCTGTACGTGTGTGTGGGTGTTGGGGCTCACACGCACCCACCAGTGTATATTACTTATCTGGCGTCTCACATCTGCTAAGCCCATTTATTCAATTTTGCTAAATTGTTAATGGCTTAATTTATGAAGCATGATGATCACAAATTAATTACGCCTTTGAAATGATGTGCTGGGCTGAGACAGACTGGAAAGGAGATACGATGAGGTGTGAAATGTAATTGAGACGGAGAGATAAAGTCACCGCGTAGGATTCGTCATCGCTGAAATTACATAATCATGAATATGTTTTTCACCCAGTAAGGTTTTTTTAAGACGGATCCAACCTTTGGAAAGACTTACATTCGCTCCTGCCTATGGGAGGATAGTGGATGGGGAGGAACCAGGGGACAGAGGAGGGAGGTGAGGGGCCTTGTCCCCTGGGCAAGGTGGTAAGATGAGCCATGGTTGTATCCTACAGGGATACAGGTCATGTCTAAACATCCTCTCCTCTCCTCTCCTCTCCTCTCCTCTCCTCTCCTCTCCTCTCCTCCTCCTCCTCCTCCTCCTCTCCATTGTCCTCACATCTCACTCTTATCTGATCACTCACACTAATTTGCAATTCAAATGAAAATCAGACACCTGCCCTGCCAACCTTCGCCCCTCTCTGCAGATCCCGGCCACAACAACAAGGAGAAAGAGACACAAAAGAAAGTGAGGTGAAAAGAGTGGGAGAGAGCCCCTATGAGAAGAGGGTAGGATATACTGTTACTGCTTGGACTGGTAGATCGGATAGTGAGATGGCTCGGCTCAGGGAGGGGAAAAAATGCTCTCTTTCATTCCGGGGTTGCTAAGACAGAGGTCTTATCACACGGTGGGAGAACCGTGATATGATGTTGGCCGTTGGGCGGTCTGGGGACCTAATCACGCCCATGGGAGGTCTAACATCGGGGGGATCCCGGCCTCTGTCATCCCCTCCCGTGTTGGTGAAAGCCTCTAACGTGATGATGTTATGAAGTCTACACAGATTGCACGGCATTCAACGCTGATACGTATCAACAGATTGAATAGGAGGTTGTTTCCAGTTTCGCCGGAGCCTCAGATATCAACTCCGGAGTGTCACTTCCATTGTGCGCCGTTAAAGCTTTATTTATGAGCTGTAGTCACCGAATCACTGAGGGGGAATGCAAACCGGATAATGTTACCGAATGTGTAATACCAGTTAAAGACAGCGCTCGCTTAGACAAAGAGTTCACTCTGTGTTCTATAGCTCATCTATCACAGTACACAATCTGTAGCGCTCACTCGCTGATAGCCAAAGGTTAAGAGTATCAGCATCCCTAAATGGGGCCGTTAACAGCCAGCAGACAAGAGAAAGGAGAAGAAGCTAATGTTGAAGGAGGGAGGTCTGCAAGATGCAATCGGTCCGACAAAAGGAGCTTCTCTTCCTTTCAGTCTGGCCTAGTTGTTGCAGTACAACCTCCCTGCGCTCCCGAACGGACACCTGGCGCCTACACTGGGATGCAAGTTCAACATATTGGGTGTCATGTCATGTGGTTATAAACACATAAAGTCATGAGTGCCGTCGCATGACCAGGGCAGTGTTGGCACGAGATGACAGGTCACACACAGGGAGAGGTCTGCAGCGACACACAAACAAACCACCGTCCTTAACAAACACGGGGATTATAAATAAATAGTGGAGGCTTAGAACAACAGCCAGCACCACCTTTCTGAAACCTGACGTTACATGGCTAACAAGAAAATCCTGCTTGGTCATACAAGCGAGGAAAAAAAGAAGGAGGATTTAATGCATCTATCAAGATTCGACTATGGACAAAGCAACATACGACCATTAGATCCTGAGATCCTTTGACATCCAGTATTTGCTGCAACAATATAATGGGATTATTTCCCTGGATTCCAAGCAGCACTCTCGTTGTTTCCCCTCCCAGTCACCCCAGTTCTAATATTTGCAGGGGAGAGGGAGATGTTTTTGATAGGGGACAGCTAATAAAACACCACACACCTGTTCCCCCCCTCCTAATGCCTCCACACCTCTGCCCTCCCGTTGAAGCAACCACTGGGACATGCAGAGTGGATTATGCCCGGAGCTTAATCCCATCGGGCGAGGACACTGGTATTGTCACCCATTTAGAGGGTGCTCGGGACACGTGGCTCACCCTTTAGCACGCTTGAGGGGGGGGAACGGGTGAGGGCAGGCTGCAAGCCGCGGTGGCAGGTGCTGACGGATGTTCCGTGGACTGCCAAAGCAAACACGGGGAGGCGAGGCGGGGTCAGGGTGTGGCGATCAGGAGGGTGAAGCGGGTATGGGGAGATTAGTGTGCCATGTCCATGCCCTTTAGAGTTAGGAGGAAGGGAAGGAGCGGCGTGGGGTAGGACAATAAAGGTGTCAGGACATGGGGTGACATTCTGCTGAATCATGTCATTCAGCCAGGTGGTGGATGAACGACCTCGGGGCCAAAGTTCAGCATGAAATAACGGAAGACAGAAAAGTCGGCTTCTGTTTCTGAGCAAAAACAAAAGAAGTTTTGTTTGAAAATCCTCCGACTTGCAAGGAAACCTTTGAAGTCCAGCCTCTACTTGCAGCAGCAGCATAGTGGGCGGAAGTATGAGTCAGGTAGAATTTCACTTGCCTTATGTCCTCCAGTGCTCCCCCCCCAAAAAAATCAAGGGGACATGTGCATTACACAGAACATGTGAACAGGAACCCTGGAGGTATTGCTGTTACACAACAGAAACTGGATACATCTTGTTCCCTGACTTTGGTCCCTGTCCTGCCCTCAGCCCCCCTCACACCATTATAAGGGTGACGAAAGAAGGCCACAGAGAATGTGCTAGCTCCGGCCTAATCCGGCCCAACGCTGGCGGGCAGCTCCGCGCTCTATGAGGAGGTGTTTGAGGTTTAAAAAGGTTGCATGGATGAGTTGCAGAGCTACCCGAAGGACTGGAACACATCTGGAAAAGTCTTACATGTTACCATGACGATGAGATGAATAGGGATGGTGCGTAGAATCGGTAATGGATGGAAGGGAGGGCCAGAGACAAAGGTTACTCTGAGGTCTGTGATGTTGATCAGGTAGATGTAGGAGCCTCCGAAATGTTCAATGGGTCTGTTGATGCTCGCCAAAGCTGGACATTCAGCTTTCAAACAAAAAGAATAAGATTGTGTTCCTATTCATTGAGCGCCATTGGCGAGGGCCGGCCTCACAGTGGGAAACAGGAACGAGAACAGCATGTAATATAACTTCCTGTTGCCTCAAGCTGGTTTCGAGTGAGCCTTGAGCCTTTGGACGCCTTCTAGTCCAGTCAAACTCAATAAATTCTTTTTTTGGCATTCCGGCCCATCTTCTTGGAGCTCCTTCCAGCGCTCTTGCTCTTCCTCATTGTTGCTCCCCTGTCATATTTAACTGCTGGTATGTACAGTGTTGTAGCAATGGTGTTAGTCTGATAGTCTTTTTTTGGAAGTCGCAGATACAGCCAGACACACACCCCCGCAAATCTCCAATCGTCGGATAGTTTTCGGGGAAGTGACTCAACTAACGACGCCGTCCCCTCTCGCTCATTTATATCATTTCATCGTGTATCCACGGCGCGCTGCTCCAAAACCAGAGCTGAAATGTCTAGTCAACCAAGCACTACATGAGCAGTAAACATGAGCTGAGGAATGTCTGATGAAGTTCAGAGGTCAGGACGAAGCATGCCTTGGCAGGGACAGAGGGACATAGCCACCTGGTCATCTGGGTTAATTATAAATGAGGCAGGCCACAAGGGGGGAAGATGAGCTGGACAGCTGTCTCTCCAGACACACACATAAACACACACTCTCAGAACCACGGTCCGTATGCATTGTTCACTCACGATGAGCACCAGATCCCAGGGGCCCGTCGTGGCTGAAAAAGCCCTTCGTCGCAGCCAGGTGGAACTGGGGAAAAGTTCACTATCACGGCCGCCAAAACTCTTTTCTTGACTCTCTCCATCTCTGTTTCTCTCTTAGAGCCTCCCACGGAAATACAAGATGAAGGTTGTTCCTTGGGGTCATCTGCTGTAATTCTCTGGTATTCTCATGACTAGCCCGATAGACCTTGAAAAGGCCTTTGGAACACAATCATTACTTATTTATCAACGGTCCGACGTTGCTGATTGTTACTGAAATGAGCACACTGGAGATGAATGCTCGAGAGATGAAACTCTCATCCCGGGTTTATGAGGATTATTCCAAGCAGTTGATGGGCCTTTCTTCCATTTCTCTGCAGACCACAGATTTACAAACATCCAAGATGTTCATCACGGGGCCTCCTCCATTCAAACAGCAATTTGTCACCGCCTCCCCTTAGCTGCTCCCTCGGGGCTATGTGCTAATAGCTTGTTCTTGCTTTAATTGTGAAATAAATGTTTCTCCATGCACGGGCAGAAATCCGAAACCCCGTAGGTGA
The DNA here is from genome assembly GCA_901007825.1 of Macroramphosus scolopax. Classification (NCBI taxonomy): domain Eukaryota; kingdom Metazoa; phylum Chordata; class Actinopteri; order Syngnathiformes; family Centriscidae; genus Macroramphosus; species Macroramphosus scolopax. The sequence continues at coordinate 8,840 of CAAKHC010013766.1, read as the reverse complement.
GACGCACGCCAGCACACACGCAGTTGGACTGCGATGTGATGACAAGCCGAGCTGCAACAGAAGAAAGAAAAAGCAAAAGCGACAGGAAATGAGAAATGCAAAGGTGAAACAGGGGGGAAAGGAGAGGATAGGAAGTATGCATGGAGTCAAATAGACACCATGAGAGTGAATTATATGAAACGGATAATCAAGCAAGAAATGGAGCCAAAGAGACCAGCTGTACGTTTCCACCACAGGTTGAGGTAGTGGACAGACATTATCAGTCTTATTCAGCATCTGTGTTTTTACTGGATGTGTTTTTTTGCTGATGCTGCATGAAAATGCTGCAGACATCAGACACACACACACGATAGAGAGCTACATGAAATATGTCTCGCTTTTCCCTGCCAGTTACCAGAGATTAAAGCGCCCGATGAACAGTTGAGCTTGAGCTTTTGTGAATGCATTGTCCAAAAAAGCTCCGACAGCAGTGAAACATTTCCCATCAAAGAGCTTTGCTGGATGCGTATGAGTTGTCCGGTCACCAGTAACCGGAAAAGCCATCGCAGTCGAGAGGAGAAGTCATTCTGGCAGCGGCTGTGTTGCCACTTCGGACAGACATAAGAATCCAAGCCAAATATGTGTGTGTGCGTGTGTGTGTGTGTGCAGCGTGCACATTTAAAGGATGCAAGACAGCCTTCCTATTCAACCAATCATATCAATACGATATGATGTGATTCGTCCTCCAACCTTCTAATTGCCTGAACCCCAAACACGTCTCTCTCGTCATGTTCCTCTGGATCCAAACAGAGGACCCTCGTTGGATCCAGAGGAACGTACTGTACTTGGACCCAAGGACGTCCTCGGCCTTTAATTTCCATTCGCACAATGCCGGCCCGGAAGACGTGCTGTGTATCAACCCTGCCAGTCCGGTTCTT
>CAAKHC010013765.1:0-33664 GCA_901007825.1 Macroramphosus scolopax | reverse complement strand
TAACTAGGGCCTGGAACTGAGCGGGAGCGTTAGTAAGTCCAAAAGGCATAACCAAGTACTCATAGTGACCACTGGGAGTGTTAAATGCAGTTTTCCATTCATCCCCCTCCCTGATACGAAGCAGGTGATAGCATTTCTAAGATCCAATTGGAAAAACGTAGCCCTTGCAGATGTTCAAAAGCTGAAGACATGAGTGGGAGAGGGTACCTGTTCTTCATGGTGATGTTATTCAAACCACGATAGTCAATGCATGGCCGGAGAGATTTGTCCTTTTTCTCCACAAAAAAGAACCAGCTCCAGCTGGAGATGAGGAATGGCGGATATCCCTGCTGCTAATGAGTCATTTATATAGTTCTCCATGGCTTTAGATTCCGGGGCTGATAGTGAGAAGAGTCGCCCCCTGGGAGGTGATGAGCCAGGAAGGAGATCTATGGCACAATCATAAGGACGGTGTGGGGGTAGCGAGGTGGCCCGTACCTTGCTAAACACCTCCTTCAAGTCCTGGTACTCGGAAGGTACAGCTGACAGATCTGGAAACTCATTAGCAGAGGAGTTCAAGACAGGTGGCATGGCAGATCTTAGACAGACAGCGTGACAGTGTTTACTCCATTGCAAGATGGAACCCGTAGCCCAGTCGATGTGGGGATTATGTCTAAGTAACCAGGGGTACCCCAGGATCACTGGTTGCTGTGGTGCGTGCATAAGGTGAAACGTGAGTAGTTCTGTGTGATTACCTGACATGCCCAGACGCAAAGGGACGGTGCGATGGGTTACGGTACACAGGAGGCGCCCATCCAAAGCGGTGGCCTCGATAGGGCTGGTCAAGGGTTCCTGGCTAATCCCCAGCTGCAAGGCCAGAGTTTGATCGAGGAGGTTTGTGTCTGCTCCAGAGTCAATGAAAACGGAAACAGTGTGAGACTGTCCTTGACAGATGAGCCGGGCGTGGAGAAGTGGCCGAGAGGGCATTTCAAAGTTCAAAATGCGGCTCACCAGTGCCCTCTTAACCCCTGGTGAGCCCTGTCTTACGGACAAGAAGACACATAATGACCCCCCTGCCCACAGTACATACAACTGTTCTCCCGTCGCCGACGTTGTCGTTCCACTGATGACAGCCTGGTCCTACCAACTTGCATAGGTTCTGCTGCCTCACAAGTTCTCTAGGAGTCCGAGGCAACCTAGGAGCAGGAGGTGATGCTGGAGCACGGGGAAGTCCACAGTGCTCCTGGATAGTCCTCTCTCCGCTTACGCTCCATAGTCGCCCATCTATGCGGATGGCCGTGGCTATAAGTGTATCCAAATCCGACGGAGGGTCCCGAGCCGCCAGCTCATCCTTGATGAGGTCAGAAAGCCCGTGATAGAAAGCGTCAGTCAGTGAAGAAGCATTCCAATCGCTTCCTGCTGCAAGGGTCCGGAATTCAATAGAATAATCCACAACTGTCCGACCTCCTTGCTGTAGGTTGAAAAGCCCCCGAGCAGCCTCTCTGCCAGGGGTAGCTGGTCAAAACTTTAAGAAGGCCCTGAGACAATGCTGCCACAGACAAACAAAGAGGTGACTGCTTCTCCCACTCAGCGGTACCCCAGTCCCGAGCCTGCCCGGAGAGCTGGGTGATCATGAACGCTACTCTTGATCTCTCAGTGGGATAAGTGAGGGGCTGCAGTTCAAATGTCAATGCACAAAGAGTGAGGAAAGGCTGACAGGTACCTGGAGCTCCGGAGAAACGCTCGGGTGGGCTAAGACGAGGTTCCGGGGCAAAGGTGACAGGACTGACAGGCGCTGGTGCAGGACTGGTAGGTGGTGGAGCAAGCTGCTGTTGACTGACCGCAGTAGCCGCTGAAGCTGGTCGTGGAGTGTCTCCAAATGCTGGTCGTGCCGTGCAGAAGACTCACGGAGAGCCTCTGAAATGGCCGTCAGTTGTTGCTCATGGTGGTGCAGAGCACAAGCCTGAGCTGCCATCTCCTGCTTCAGGGTCTCTGTGTCGGCTGGGTTCATAATTTGGCCAGATCGTTCTGTCAGGATCCACGAGGTGAAACAAAAGAACCCAATAGCACAACACAGTTCTGTAGCTCTTACTTTATTGACCAGGCAAGGGTCAAACTTAGGGTGTCCAAAAAACAGAAACAAAAAATCCAAAAGGGAACATCCAGTGTAAGAAACAGGTTGCATAAGAGTAAGCCAAGGAATCAGATTCACAAAAACGCTGGAACGCAGGTTAACACACAATACGATCTGGCAGGGAGCAAGACAAATGGTCCGGTATATAAGCAGGTGGTGGTGATTAGGGAATCAGCAGCAGGTGAGTATGGGAACGGGGCCGGCCAGGTGAGTGAATCAGCAGAGGGAATGAAGAGCAGGTGCGTGACGGAGGGACATGGTGAGTGATGCAGATTAGGTGCAGTGGATGACTCTGGAATGACAGGACAGTTAGTAAACAGAAAAAACAAAAACAATGAATCTAAAATCATGACACTGCCTGTGTTGTAAGGACTGGAGGTGTTGAGCGCAACTCATTTTTTACTTCTGAATTACATATTGCCCAATTAATAAAATCAGATTTTTTTCAAGTTCCTGTATTCTGCCCCTATGTATGAGTTAAAGGTAGATATGTGTAGGATTTAAGTATTTCTGACTTTTGTGAGTCCTGGCATCAAGAAAAGATTGATTTAATGCCAATATTATTAATAATTTTAAATGCAGTTAATATAACAAACACAAAGTATAATCGATTTTAGTTTTGCTGTCAGACAACTGAATATCAGACTGGCTACAGCAGTCCTACATCAACAAATGATTTGCAGTTAATGCTGTATTTTCTATACTTTTTTTATAATTCCTAATATATTTCGTACAGTGTGTGTACAGTGTGTGTGTACAGTGTGCTGCTGCTCCCATCCTGCCATGAACACTTGTAGGTGCGCACATCTACTGAGCATGCGCAGATCCGCTGGTACCCTATTTGTTCCCAGACAGGTTGAACTGAACATCCTCTTCCTCAAGGATCCTCTTAACATCTATTTTCTTTTCCCCGCTGCCGCGTCGCCGCGGAGCCACACGACGGCACGGGGGGAGTGAAAGCCATAAGATGAAGAAACGTTATGTGGACGCGAGCAGGCTTCGGAAAATGAAAAAACTGAAAATATCGGAGCGGCTGTCTGAAAGGTAGCTAGCGCCGCTTTTGTTGTGGTGCTCGTCTTTGTGTAAATTTCAGCCGTCGTCATCCCGTCCACCTGTCTGCCTCGCGGCATGTCACCCCATCCCGTGTCTCCGCGTTATGTTTCGACCAGTTGGGTCGCTTTGTTGGGCTTCAAATACGTCTTGACGACCGAGGCGGGAGCGTCGAGGTGTTGTGTGAGTTACTTCAGCCCGCTTTGTTTACAGAGAGTCAGAAACCAGCAGCTGGGTGAGTTAACGTCGGCCTGCTGCTCACCAGGCTGCCGTCACACTGTCTCCTCTGTCCGATACACACGTTCAGGGTAGAATGAACACAGGCTGTATGTCTGGTTCTTTAAAAACATTAACAACGGTTTATTCCTCTTTGACTGCGGGACGCGGCTCATTTGCACCTCAAACAATTGAACGCGTCTAGACAGTCAAGACGAAGAAAGATCTGCCAGCGGAGAAATCAACCACTTATTTTAATTCTGCATCGTTTCACATGGACCAAAACAGAACAGAATACATATTATAGAAATACATCCTCGTTATATATTTAACTGCATTTGCTAGATATGTCAAATATCACATTGTCCTCTTTTTTGTTTTGGAATAACTTGCATTATTATAAGGCTTATTGTGAGATTTTAATTATAAAATTAAAATTACGTTGTCAGTAACGTAAAGCAGAATGTTAAATGCTGTGATCCCCTTTTATATATCTTTTCACGCTCTCTAAATAAGCATGTTGTGGAATATCTTATTTATTCTACTGATACAATAAACTATCCAGTGAGTTAAATAAAAGAAAACATCAGGAACAATAAGAAAGGGGGATTTAAGCTATGTGCAGCAGGATGATGTGATGCTCCCTCTCTCCTCCAGATGAAATATTGCCATGGTTACCAAACAAAGAAGGGCAATGTGTTAGCAGCCTATGATTGAGCAGAACAAAGGGGGAAACCACAGCTCCTGTTTGGCCCGTCGCCGCCTAAAAAAAAAAAAGAATGAACAAGCAGTCATTGTTCTTAAGTGCCTCTACTTGAAAAGGATCGGAAGCATTTTTAAGATGCAGCTGCTAAATTATAGGATTTATCACTGTGTATCCACTCGTGTTGTTTTGTGTGTTTATTACAGGATTACAAATGACTCGCTTCAGTGGGAAGCACACATGTAACAGATTACTAATGTTTGATCTGTATTGAAAGTCATCATCCTTTTTTAGAACGCGTGTAATTTCTCTTTTCAGTGCGTACACCTTCCTGAAGTTCATGGTGATGTGGATGCTGGTGCTCCTGGCAGATTTTGTTCTGGAATTTCGGCTGGAGTATCTGTGGCCATGCTGGCTGTTCTTTGGGAGTGTGTACACGACATTCCACTGCCACGGGCTGGTGAGACGCCCCGCTGTGTGATTTTACATTCTGCGCACTGACCCCGGTTGATGATTATCCCGAGTAGACGGTTGACATTTTAACAACCAGGAGTTATGGATTTTCTTGGTTTCACCGAATGCATCTTACTGAAATCGCTGTTCTCTTTGTTTGCAGGTTATTTGTGTTGTTTTTGTTTGTGCTGCCTTCACTCTTGACATCTTTTGTTTAATTTTTGTTCCGTTGCACTGGCTGTTCTTTGTGGCAAGCACTTATGTATTATTCAATTATATATGGCACACAGGTGAGCATTCCTATGATGATTTGTAATATTGAATATCTCAGCTCCATCAGTTCGTACACATCTGATGATTTCAACCTTTCTCCTCAGAGAAGGGCATCTGTATATCGACGGTGTCTCTGTGGATTCTTCTTGTGTACACTGAGGCCTCACTTCGCCTGAAAGACCTTAAAAGCTCTCATGCCAACCTGTCTCATCTATTTGCTGCCCACTGGTACGTTCATTAAGAGAGCTTTCGTACAAACCTTTACTAAGATTGATCTCTTTGTTTGATTTGGCCTAAATGTTTTGCAAACCATGAATACAACTCATGAAACCTTTTTACTATCAGTGACACTGGGTGTATCAATAGTGTCATCTTCAGCAAAGCTATACAGTATGTATATTCTTTCCCTTTGTATTTGTTTTCAGCATTGGATATCCTGTAGTATATCTGGGCTTTGATGCCACCTGTTACTTCACCAACATCTTCAAGCTTCGCATACAGAAAGCTGTGCAGAGTGACAATGACTTCCACATGCACCTCCTGCAGCACTCCCTCCCTCCAGGCCTGCAGGTTTACCCCAAGACTGGCACAGATGGAAGCAGCAGTAAGTCTGTGCACCTGCGCCGTAGACTGATTTAAACATGTAGCTTCTTTTATTTTGAAAGTCTGCTGTCTGTTTCTAAATCGTTTTTTATAAGTAGCCATTCTGGAAACTACATTTTTGTATCCAAATGTATTACTGACATGATATAATACACTACAACAATAAGCAGTAGAGTGATGGTGTTAACTTTTTACTGTCCCTGTCTTTGCAGGCTCTAAATGGAAGGTGAAGCCTGAATCGAGTCAGTATCAGTGTCAGAACGGCGCTGTTGTTGCTCACGACGAGTCGCACACTGTAGACTGCCTCCAGATCCGGAGCGAGGAGAGAGTGCCAGAGAGGGGAGCACAGGAAGTGAAGTCAGCTGACTCGAACCGGCGGTCATTATCGTCTAAACCCAATGTGAGCGAGTCCAGAGATGTGCCCCTCAGCGGGGCAGGAGGACCAGAATCCTCCATAACCTCAGAAAATCTACCTCAAGAGGAGCAAGGCAGCAAAGCAATGCGGGCGACTAAGAACTCTTCACCGAAAGCTCGGCGAGCCAGCACAAATACTCCTTCACCACCTGCTGGCAGGACTGAGAAGAAACAGAGATCCAGCTCGAAAACAGTCAGCCCCAACCGGGACAGACAACAGACAACAGACAAGAGTGCCACAGCAGCTCAGAGTTACCACACTGAACAGCTGAGCAAGTAAGTCACTAGAAAGTTTAGTTCAATTAAGGTGAAGTGACTCTTTTTTTTTTTCATTCCACCGCAACTCCATCTCCTTTATCTTTCAGGCTGGAGCAGGAGATGAGGAGGCTGAAGGCTGAGCTGCAGGTGAGCCGGCAGAGCGAGCAAGAGCTGCGGAGTCACATGTGCAACCTGACTAACAGCGAGAGAAGCCTGAGACCAGAGGTTTCCCTCCTCAGACAGTCCAACATGCTGCTCCAGAGCAAGTAAGTGGTCCAACAGACGCTGTGGAGAAAGCTCGGTGTGGTGTTTTACACATCAGATCAGTGCACAAATAATACAGATAATAAATACAGGTCAGATGAGCGAAGGCTGTATCCGCCAGTGTTGCACCTCATTAATGCACAGATAGTAGTGGAGCATGCCAAGAATGGACTTATAAATACATGTTAGCCAGCAAGTCTGCAGCCATATAGACACAGCTCCAGTTGACCTTTGTATACAAGGTGCGGTGATTATAGCTAAATGGTAATAAAATGATGGTTTCATTTGAATAAACAGGACACCTGAAGAACCTTGCTGACTCACAGCAGATCACAGATCACATTTATCACGACAAAGCCATTTCCATCCCCACAAGACGATGACTCAACAATTACAAGAATGAAGAGAAACACATCAAACGTCTATTTTTAAGTTCAACAAGTCCAGTCAGGTGTTGCAGTAATCTTCTTATTGATGGTCTTATTTAATACTTAAAGTGAGTTAAATATCTTCCCCTCAGGATTCTGTGTCTGACCAAAACCAAGCAGAGGGACAAACAGACCAGTGCAATGCTGGAGAAGAAGACCAGAGCAGAGACGGAGGCCAGACTCTCTGTCGAGAAGCAGCTGGCTGAGCTTCAAGCTCAGAAACTGGAGGAGGCGGCCAGCATAGCGCGGAGTCTAACAAACAGGTAGATAACACCTTTGAGTGTCTGTGGATTTCACCAAGAACTTGCTTGTTTGCTAAGAGCTATATTTACTTGCATCCTGTATAACCATCCTCTCTACATGTGTACTACAAAAAAAAGATTAAAAAAAAAAAAAAAAGGTCAGATGCTCAATGAAATGTCATGTTTCTGAAACCCTCTTCTTACTGCTCAACACTGTGTATTTTCTCCATCTCCTACACCAGGCAGGAACACACTGAAACCCAAATGTTAAGGAAAAGAGTTAAAGATCTAGAGACAGAGTACAAACAACTACAGCTGGAGTATCAAGTGAAAGAGAGTCGTGTGGTAGATCTAGAGAGTGATGTTGAGGTATTTTCTTACTACTACTTGGGAATGAACTTGTGAGTTAAGTGTCTGTGAGTCTCCAGTGGTCCAGTTCTTGGTCGTGTTGTATCTTTTATGTCTGTATTTCTATAGAGCGTTGAATGGTTCTGATCTGGGATCTATTTTTTAATTTGGCCTGCCGTCAACATATTGCACTTTGTCATCACATGAGTACTTGTTATTGCTGTATGGTTCCTTTTGTCTTGACATTAGGTGTGTACATTGTTGTACTGTGTGGTTTGTACTTTCATTTTAGTCGCATACAAGCATATAACGCATGCTGAAACAGAAGCCAGGTCCTCCATAAAAACATCGGGCTGCCGTCTGAGTGCGGCTCACTCAGTTAACATTCCATCTGAACATCACAACAGTGATGTGCAGCTCTCATGTTTTTTGAATGGCTGGCCGATTCATCATTAATGTGTGGGAACCGTTTCTCTGCTGTGTATTTGTTTCCTAAGTGAATGAACCTAAACACAAAACCTGAAAAGGCGACAGTACTTAGGAAACCAAAGCACTGTCTCCCTCAGGTGGTCACTTCAGACCGTACAACTGACTTTTCAAATGTTTTACACACGTTCTTACAGTTGATGTGTTTTTGGACCCAGGCTTTGGGGAAGTACCGCTGTGTGGAGAAAGAGACAGACATGCTGCTGTCGACCCTGTCAGCCATGCAGGAGAAAGCTCAGCATCTGGAGTACAACCTGAGCGCGGAGACTCGCATCAAACTGGACCTGTTCTCGGCTCTGGGAGACGCACGCAGGCAGCTGGAGATCGCTCAAGGTTTGTTCGGTCTCCCGTGCATCCTCATTTTAAATTCCTTTTATCTTCATTCAACTTGCTACCTCCACCTTCCTTCCTTATACCTTTGTCTCGCTGACAGATAAAGTGATGAAGCACGACAGAGAGATAAGTAAAATGAAGCAGAAGATCGCGGAGGTGATGGCCGTCAGTCCTGGCATGTCCTACATGGCTCCTCGGCCTCCCGTGCCACAGTATCTCACCAAGCTACTCAACTCTGAGCGCTACATGCTGAATCCACGAGCTTTGATGTACCAGTGTCTGAAGAAGTAAGACAAAGCCTTTGTCGGACGCCTCCATCATTAAATGTGAGCGGGAGGCTTTTAATGGATTATGTTACAGGGCTAACTGACACCATGAGGTCCTCTGCTTCCAGCCATGAGTGGAACAGAAGGAGACTTCCTCAAGTCAACATGCCTTTTGCTGTACTGTTGGTGCTAATGAGACATTATTCTGTAAATGTCCGGTTTCCTTCCACATCAACGGTTGAAGAGTTTCACTCCAAAATAAGAATCTGATATGCATACTTGTGTAAGTACGTCCATCCGTAAAGTATAAACCATCTAGTTGCAATGCAACAAAGAAAAGCACAACATTTCTGCAAATTCAGAATCTGAGGAATTTCTCTAAGTAAAAGCCTGGTGCTCGTTATGGACATTTATACTTACTTTAAACATGTTCCTGTTTTTTTGAGACAGCTGGACACAAACACTTCGCCTCTCAATTTGGTCCGACACAATTCCAGATCAGTAAGCACATTAATTTGAGCTTACTGAGGACTTTCAGGAAGTTCAGCTTTTCTATACAGGTGAATCCTCATTATTGGCATTAATTATTTATTTAAATTAATATATTCAAAGAATAGAACCATCTGTTTTAATTATCTTGCTCTGCTGTTAAATCCACTAACGTTTTGAATTGCGTTGATCCCTTTGATCCAAATTATTTATGGTTTATCGTAACTAATCGATCTAACAGACATCCTGACTTCTCATAATAGAAAAAGGCGTTTCAAAGAATATATCAGGACCAATAAACCAAAGCAGCTAAATGGAATTCGGCCGTCAATAGTTTTATCGCCTCTCGTACAGTGATGGGTCATAGGTCAATTATTATAAAATATTCTCAGATACCTTAAAATTCCTTCTGCAACAGACTTCGGTAAAGAGTATTAATTTGAACTGTGAACCTCGTACATCGATACGATGTTCTTCATACAATTCTCTCAAAGCATAAAAAATGGTTTATTGACATTTCTTTTTTCATCCAAATCTTTCAGGCAGGTTTGCAACAATGTCTTCTTGCATGTGTCTGTAAATAGTGGATTCAAATCATTTAAATTGTGCTCACATTTGACATGAATCACACGGGTTCAGCAAGTTAGCTATTTATAATCCAAAATAAATGGTATTTTGGAACGAGACCGTTGAGAATAACACAGTTTGATAGAACAACTGCTGTGTTTGTACGAAGCCTCCCGGCTACAATCTGGGACGGTTGGCGGTGATTTCATTGTTGGAGTGCGCTGACGGCGAGAGGAAGTTAAAGGAACATAGAGAAGGTGATTGTTTCTCATCGTAACCACTGGCAGCTAACTAGATGCTGATGTTTGGCTGCTTTCTGCTCCGAGATGACAAACTTTTGGAAAAGGGAGAACGAGTACAACCGGACTGTGGACTGACTGTCTGCCACATCAGCTGAAGATGAGTTGTGAATAACAAGGACAGGTGTTTACCAAACATGGCTCATGAATTTAATTACCGTGCCTCTATACATTACTTTCAAACTGGGAAGTAAAACACAAATTTAATGTGAAAGAGTAATGTGTTTGAATTGAAGTGCTATGTACTGTTTTTGTAGTTTCTTTGTTTTTTACTCACGATGTAAAGAATTGAAAATACCCACGCAGATGAAAAACACTCCTGAACTGGATGTCGCAATTTTTTGGTAGCTTTTAATTTAGAGTGCGTTTCTAGGGTGTTTTATATATCAAAAATATTTTTTAGTCTTGCTGTACTTTTATTATACTTATGTAATTTTGTATGGCAATGTGTTTGTCAGCATGAAATTGTATTCAACTGGTATTTGAGCACACATTGTGACTTTAAGTATGTACAGGAGTGTACTTGTACAAGGGCTACAGTTTCTTAACATTTTGAACAAATAATTGCTAATTCAAACAGTGATGCTCTGAGGGTAGAGATCACACCTCTGTTATGATATGATGGGGTTTTTGTATAAATAACTCAACTGAACTTTGTGTCATTTGTGTGTATTTAAGTACCGGTACTTTATTTCATCAAATTCTAAACAAGACTCAGGCAATGTCATCTGTTCATTCATGTTGATGATAAAACCATAATTGATAAAACAATTTCCTGCAGCAAAATAAGTAAACTTCTTAAACTTCAAACCTTTTTGAGGTTTGGAAAACACTCATGTATACATGTATGAAGTTCACGCTGGAAACAAGGCCCCGTCTCCCGTGACGATGTGTTCATCATCCCCCGACAGCAGTCATGAACTTGACATCAAACAAAGACCTGAGGTGCTAATGGTGAATTTGTCTTTATTTGAGGAAGTGAAAAAGGGGGTAAATGCAGTTGCAGAAACAGCACAGTGTCCAGCATACAGTGTACAAGATGGTTACAAGCATGCCAGGCAGTCCCACACTTGTATCTTGCAGTATTTACAGACCCGGTCAGAAGGTTGTCGTCACAGCGTTAATTAAAACACAATTTTTGAACGAAGCTATTGCAAATTTATCAGAGTTTGTCCTGTTGGTATGAAGAAGCTGGAGGCTCTTCAGCCAGTCAAAAGATATGAAATTGTACAATTGTGCAAACTAGTTGAGAGACATCCAAACACTTACCAGTTAAAGGTGGTCTGAGCCAACAGCCTAATAAACTAAGTGGCTCTGGTATGGCACAGAATACTTCAGCCATGAAGGATCCAACTATTCACAGCCGTAAAATACAACAATCTTACAGGCCTAAGCTGACTGAAACGGCAATGGAAAGCCACCGCATGATAAATTACTAACATCTATCTGCGTCCTGGTCATAATGGGAATCAACTCCAGTTGTTGGGTGCAGCAATTTCCATTTAGATACAGAGGCTTATAAGCCTTCACCACACCTGTGCACATGGATCGAAACCAGTCTCTCCTGTGAAACACCACCTTAAAGACCCCCTGTCAATCAACTAGCCATTATCAATAACTAATTAAATGGGCTACTTATAAAAACAGAACCTACAGTGGAAGTTGGACAACGGTGAAGTGATGACACCCCCTTTTTCGTAGAAAATAACAGCTGGATATAAAGAAAACGCGCACGTAGATGCATACATTCACACAACCAACGGCCTTAGTGCTGGAAGTGAAGGACAGTACACACTCGAGAAAAGATACACAAATAAATAGCTTCATATTCCATCCTTCAACTTGTGTTGCAGCTGCATGTATCCTGACCACACCGTATAACTACAGAACTTTGAAGTAAAAGTGACATCGCATCAGTTGCATTAACAGCTTGATGCGTCCAAGAGTCTCTGACAACCGATACAAGATAGGAAGGTGCCTCACTCACTGCTTAAGAGAAAGTTAAAAGGACCAGACTTAACAACACCATATACACTTCAGTATGCCAGAAAAAAGGATTTTTGTACAGATAACTATTTAACATTTTAAGTAAAAAAAAAAAAAATGAAATACCATCTTAATACTGACTTAAGGAAAGTATTATTGTTTAATTTTTGCTTACTCGACCAATTCATCACCTCGTTAGAACGGAAAGAAATAAGCATAAACGTGAAAACATTTATATTTTCCTTGAAGTTGCAACTACAATTTCCTCTTTTAAAAGAGAAGCAAATGGCTCTATTGGGTTGGAAATAAAAAGAAAAGCAATGACCACTTAGTGGTAGCTTTTTCCAACCAGAAGATATAAGGACAGGCTGCAGGACCTGCAATCAGACCAAGGCTGCTTCCGCTGTCTTCGCAAAGCTTCCCTGAAACTCAGAGGTGGAGCAAAAAGCTATGTCAGGGAGGACGAGGAGAGCTGACAGAAGGCCTGGCGAGTCCTCAGCTACGAGGAGACCGTCACAGGGTTGAGAGAGCCGTTCCGGCTGTAGAACTTTGAGAAGGCCTCTTCAAGAATGGATGCAAGTCTTGGCTGATCGCCCTAAAATGGAGAGACAGTGAGGTCAAAGAAATATCTGAAGCTGTGGTTATACTACTAATAGAACAAGTGTGAAGAGCCAGCCGAGCTATAATGAACTCCACGTACCTCACTGATGAATCCGAGCTGAACGAGCTCCACAGCCAGCTCCTGCACGTTCTCATCTAAACACAAATATCAAGCAGTCAGAACATCGGCATGGCGGCAGGGTGATGAGAACAGAGACCCGGGCTCCATTATGTAACAACAGGGGGATTAATGTCAATATAAAAATATCTTTTATAGACACTTTAAGTACACACATAATGCATCAAGGCAATAAACATTCTGGAAAAGAGGTTGTATGGCTTATTTATGTGCTGAGTGAAACCTCCACATGATAGCCTGGACTTTGATAACACAATATTGTTTGAAACTCGAGATAAGAGCTATACGGCATGAGGACGGCGTTAAGTGAACCTCAAGAAGTGAAAATACTTACTAGGCAACAGATCACAGCTCAGGTGTCGGTTCAATTTATCCTCAAGTTTCAATAACAATGTCAACTAAAAGAATCAAGATAAAAGACATTTCAAGAGTTTAACAACAGAGCACTTTGATAGATGATGTACAGAGAAAAAAACTCAACAGATGGACGGAAGTGAGACTCACATGATGCTTGGAGCCTTCATCAACAGGCTCAATATTGCACTGCATCTGAAGAACCTGTGGAGTTACAGAAGGAAAACAGTTGTATGTGACCTGATAATGATTCATTAAAACTGACGGGATGATCAGGAAGAGAAAGACGCCCTGCATTAAGGAGCTTTATGGTACAGCTACAGAGCTGTGCTTCAGTGTGACGCTGTGTTCATTCTCTCACAGTGACTCAACACAGAAATGCAACACACCCCCACATTTGTGTTTTTCCATTGCTTAGCTGCACTTCGCTCCTCCCTGTACTTGCCTTCTTCTGTTGCTTCATTTGAGGATTTAGATCAAGTTAAAATAGATGTGAATGTATTTTCAAATATCACACATCTACAGGAATCTGCCTTCCGGTTGGATGATCAGAAAAGATACATCTGTATTTTTACCTTTACTCTTTATCTTCTGAATACTCTCGACCACTTTAATAGATAACATGTTTTATAGTAACATGGATACAGGTATAATTTGAAGCTACTGTAAGAAATGAATAAGTAAAACAATACTTGACTGGTGTATAATTTCTGTACCGTCCTGAGTCTCAGTACTCACCTTCCTCGTCTCAAGTTCTGCAGGTTCAGGAGTCGGGGTCTTGACTGACGGGGGCACGATGGGCGACTTCACTGCCTCCTGCTGAGGTTGTTGTGGACAGGGGACCCCAAATGCAGTCAAAGGATAGATCCCATTCCTGTTACACACAAGAGGAAAACCAAGACAACTTCAGGTTGGATAATACTGCACTGCAGGACTTTTTTCTTTTCTCAATTTGGCAACTTGAAATTACTAATTAACCTCAACCTTGGGCAGTATTAGTAACAAGCCTTAAAAGTCTGGTTGAATGTTCTAAGTTGCAGCACGACTGTTCCATTACCTCACATCCTCCAGGAACTTGTCGAGCTCAAGGGCAGGAAACTGGGAAAGCCTGAAGCAAAGAACAAACTGTTAGCCATCCTGAATATTCAGACAGTCACTGTTCAGCCAATTAAAAATCAGAGCTGGGCGACACCGATCACAGTCCACAAGAACTGTCAGCAAAGTTCAAAAATGGTATCACTTCAGAAGACCTACTTCATCTGAACTCCATCCTTCACTTCAACAATCACCAAGTTAAGGTCCATGTTCTTGGTCATCTCTTCTAAAGCGTTTTCTGGAATCATGTCTACAAGGAAACAGAGGGCTGTTAGGCTTTGTGGTATTTTAAATTAATATCTCTCACGGTGTATTCTCACTTACGCTGGTGGCTAACGATGCAGTGTGCAGCCAACAGCTTGAGTAATGGCACCTCAAACAAGGCCTGGTGGAACAACAGCTCCTTGGCTGTGGGTCGCTTACTGGGGTCTACCTCCAGACACTTCTGGATGAATTCCTGAAAGAGCAGAGACAAACAAACGTTGAGGATCTCTCTCAAAGACCCATCCATGCTTTAAATACTTTGCTCTCCCTCACTCACCCGTTGCAACGGGTCCTCTAGGGACTGAATGGCACTGTTTATGGCTTCTTGGGACACATACGACGAATCTCCATTACTCTGGATTTCCAACACAGCCATCTGACGACGTGATGGGACGAAAGAAAAAAGATTAAAAATGTTTCATGAATGCAAACAACATCTGAAGACTACAGTCATCACAGACCTGGTTACATTTTATAAAGAGGATATAAGAAGAGACTACACAAGTAATTTATGTGACGTAAAAGTAAAGAGCAGATGAAGGCGTCCTCTTACCTCTAAGGCGCACATTCCAAAGGAATAGATATCCACCGCTGTGGTGACATTGGCAACAGCTGAAAGCAGACAAAGTGCTCATTATCACAAAAGGACCACAGCAACATCCCAGGAGAGCATCTGAGACAAATGATACACTGGCAGGATCTTACCTCCATATTCTGGAGCAAAGAAGTGAAGGCTCTTCTGCTCTTCTCGACAGGTTTTTACATGGTTGTTAATGGTGTCTGGTGCAACTACAAGTGTGAGTAAAAAAAGTAAAATGTTAGCATTACTTCTACTAAACCCCACAACTGCCAAGTCATCCAGGAGCTGCGAAAAATTTAACTCTACCATTATTATTTTCTAATAGATGTGTGAAGGATTATTACCAGAGCCGATCTTGATGAGGCCGTTGTGCTGGATGAAGATGGTATCACAGGTCAGGTTGCCATGAATGATGGGAGGTTCACAGGAGTGCAAGTAGCTGGACACAGAGTGTAAAAACAATTTTTTTTAAATTGACTTCCCTTAACATCCAAACATAAGAAACACAACAGACGAGGGGCGACCAAGTTTTTCTTGATATCAATGCACATTGTCAAAAACTTCCAAACACATAAGCGACTTTTCACTTGGGGACATGGATAGATGATCAATAACAACAGGTAACATTAGCTTTACAAAAGGACTTGTGTTATACCAACCTGAGAGCTGACAGTATCTGTGTGCACCAGCGTTTCCAGGCCTGACAGAAAGAAATGTTATTAAATAGTGTATACAGACCATGTAAAAAAAGAAATTGGTAAAACATTTGTGACCTTTCATTTCTAAATAACTGCATTACATAACAAGTTGAGTCAAAGCTTTCACACCTTTTCATTCATGGTCTTGTGATTTTTCTTTGTCTTTTTCAGGAACTGTTTTAGACTTCCTGAGGACATGTACTCAGTGATGAAGATCACCTGCAGGCGGACAGAGAAGCCACAAGTAACCATGACAGCCATTACATAAGCATAAGGACTATTTTTAAAAAAAAGACCAGTCGTGAGAGAAATCCTCTACCCTCGCTCTGTTCTCTTTGACATCAGCCCAGTACTTGTGGAACTTCACAATGTTTAAATGCTCCAGCTGGATCAAATTGTCAAAGACTGCTTTGACTTTCTCCTGTGGAAAGAAAATCAAAAGAAATGAATCCTTAAAACATCATATCACATAATTAAACTTTTAATACAATTCATTCTGTTGTAAACCCCTGATTATCTTCCCGTCATAAACATATTAAAACTGAAGAGTTGCCTCCTGCAGGCTACATGCCCTGCTTAGGAACAGATCAGCTGCAAAACACAGGATCGCACACTGAGTTACAGACTCTCTCTGTCCTACCCAAATTTCAGAAACTACGCAGGTAGTGTTTTCTCTACTAAGCAGCTTATAGCCAAAAGGGGGAATGAAACCAGGAGGCTTCCAGATTGTTATTGATATCACAGCAAAAGGCGCAGCCAACAATAGTTACAATCTTGCCAAGGAATTTTCCTTTGCAGGTAAGCAAACTGCCCACCTGCTGATATCACTCTCACAAGGATTATTCCATGCTATTACACAGTGTGCAACTGCGCCACATATTGTGCTGCGCTGGTCTAGCAAGGCACCCACCTCCTGTAGCTTGAAATTTTTCCTTTCAGAGAACATGACCTCATTCCACACAACCTCAACTCCTTCCTCTGTGTCCATGGCCAAGTAGGCATTATCGATCCCTGGGACATTGCGCTGATTCACCTTGAAGGGAAGAACAAAATTTGTATGATTATTTGTCTTATAATAGCAGCAGACGGGTTCCCCCACAGACATATCCAGTACCTCTTCTCTGCGTTTTTGCCAACGTCCACACGGACTCTCCTCCAAAATCTCGGACTCATCCTCGCTCTCCTCTTCCTCATCCTCTGTGGCGGCTGTGGCGGGAGACTGTGTCACCATAGACACAGGGGGAGACACAGATGACACCACTTGACCTGTGGGAGTAGCCATCGACTCTGACTTCACTTCCTGGACGTTGTCCTGGGCCTGCTTGCTCTCTCCCTCTGACATATTATTAATTGTCACGCCCAGCAGCCTGCTGTGAGACGAAAGATACCCAAAACTGATATTAATACCATGATCCTAACATCGGTCGTATTAAACAAATTAAATAAATAGCCTTGTGATTATTCGCTCATTCCCGTTAGCTTAACAACAATGGTAACATCATGTGCTTAATAGCTGACTAACATAGTTGGTGGTCTCATCAACACAGTAACAGCTGAGACGTTGCTGAGGAAGTTAGCTAAATTAGCATTACACAGGAAAAGGCCACAAGTTATCAATAAACCATAGTAGACATAGTAAAAATGGTTAAACATACGTGTTAAACACGGGAAATGTGAGGATGCCAGCTCCAGTTTAACAGACTTTATCCGTGCCCAAACGACCCAAGGTTGTTATGAAGGTACAAATATTGTTTTTCTCGGCTAAGTTGTAGCTAGCTTCGTGTCACTGCTAGCTCCTTGATTACGACTGATTCCCAAGACAGACAGCAGCGTAACTACCGGCGAGCTAGCAGCAATGGTCACCTGCCGTGGCTTCATTCACCGTCACGTCAGATGAATGTCGATATTTTGTTTTCCTGCCAGCTAACTAGCGTTAGCCTTTAGCAGCAGCCCACCGCTCTTTACTGCTTCTCAAGATTTCAGTCCTGCTGCCAATGTGGGCTCTGCCAATTAGCCACTGCTAATATAAGTTAACTATTGCAACAGTCCTACACGCATTGCTGGACCATAACAGCGCAGCGTTTCAACAAAACCTGACGGAGTCAACAAAGACAGGGAAACGACCCAATTGACTATGAATGGTCAAGAGCTGCGCCTGCCTGACCGTAGCTAGGATAACATTTAGCCAGTTATGATGGCGACAACTTCCAGATGCACACTGCGCTGCGAGAACAGGCACGTCAGAGCCGGCAGGGGTTGCCAGATAGCCTGCGTGTAATCCCCCATCTGACGGGGCTCAAATCTGTTGATGTGACTAAGGCGTACGAATATATTTGTCATCATACACATACTAGATATTTTTACTGGTATATGAGGCTCGATATTTAACTGAGTAATAGGCATCTAGGTTCAATTAATTGGGGTTCTGGGGTAATTCAAGTTATTGCTGATTTGCACGGAATGTGCAACACTGAAATATTAAGAGACAGATCCTTCAATACATAAACGTCTGTCTTTATCTTGTAATGGAGCCTTATCTGAATATTATGACCTCATAAGATGGCACAATAAACTGTTATCAGAGTATCTGTTTCCACGTTGGTAGTACAGCAGTTCATTTCCACAGGGGAAGAAAACAAGAAATGTTAGATTCACCTTATATTAATAACAGTAATTCATCATTATGACACAACGTCACAATTATTATCATTCTGACTCAATACTGCCTCACAATTTTGACTATTTCAGAGTATTTCTATATATCCCCTACAGGAAATTGAGGATAACCTGAACAGATAACAAACAAGAGTTTTTGTGTCATACAACAAAGTCAGTCAAATATGTCTTCAAAAGTGCTCTTCACACTGATTGAAAATGTAAATCTGAATTTTCCCTTTAAACCTGGCAACCATACACTCAATATCCTCCCCTGTCTTATTTGATATGGACATAGCTGGACAGATGATTTGGCCAACTGAAGACTGAGTGATGATAAAAGGTTGTGTCAGCTACAACAAACCCCTGACACGGCAGTAAAGAGGGCGCTCGATGTCAATATAGACAATATAAGAAACACTGAGATCATGATTCCAGATTTCTCAAGCAAAAACAATTCTGCATATTTAACAGAAAACATCACACTGTACTTGTGAATTATTCATTTTTAGTAAATTTGACTTCCCCTCCCTCCATGCTATTTCACAGCCTTTTCTATGCTGTGATGTTCGGATGTGATCTGATTCTGGAGGACAGAAAAAAAATCCCCTTTAGTTTATCAATTAATTTCTTGTTTCTTACAGACTAGTTTCAAGATATTTAGTCTACAAATCTTGAGAAACATTTATAAGATATGTCTATAGTCATAAAATATAACCATAAAACTCATTGTGAACTCCTATAGTATATGGCAATAATAAGCTATAGGACTTGTGGCTCTGAATCCACTGCAGTCACACATGGCTATAAACATTACTTTGATACGATTTCGCACTTGCTCGAAAATATTGCCTGACGTATGATGCAGTTTTTGGAGAGTCTTGCTGAGAAGCACACTGGCCTGCAAATGTTGGGGGTCAGGATTACTCTTCGAGAAGCCTCCTCCCCTCTTTTTAAGGGGCCTATATTTAGGTCCAGCTCCAGAGACACAACAGTGACTGTGAGTGTTAGTGTGACAGTTTGGTTGGTGTTCAGGACCACTGACAGTACCTCCAGCAAATAACGGAACTAAAAGTAGTAGGACTCAGGGAAAGCACAGGAAGAGTTGTTTTGCAAGTTCATGCTCTGTTTCTGCAAATAAGGAAGCACTTTCTAACTGATTTCTGACAGCAGAATACCAAAGCCTGAGGTGGACTGATAAGATGGGGGACGAAAACCATAGAGTGCCTCTTGTTGAAAATGCAAACGTGAGGGTCCTTCCTGAAACCGAAGCGTCATTGGGGCCCGATGACAAAGCTGATTACCCTCTTGCTGGGACAAACTCCATCTATTCTGCAATCCTAAGCAGAAATGAAACTGTTAAAGATGCCAAGCGTCTCAAGACTTTCTTGGAGCTGCGGGATAAATATGTGAAAAAGAAGGTTTTGTTTGAAGACCCTCTGTTCCCCGCCGCCGACTCCTCGCTCTTCTACAGTCGCAAATCTTCAATGAAGTTTGAATGGAAACGTCCCTCGGTGAGTGTCTGTCTTCTGTCATCATATCCTTTGCACAGCATTAGTGGCCCTAACATGTTTAGAAAAGCTCCTCTTGAATGCCGCTGCATATCTCATCACTTCCTCCGCAACAGATGGTTGCGGTGTCAAGTTGATATGGTTGTGTCGTTGCTGGTGCATAGCTGTAAGTTATAACCTCCTACAATCACAGACAGCTGACTCTCACTCGAGAGGAGGCTCTCTGTCGGTGCTCGGAAACATAGCAGGGTGGACACCGAAGAGGGCTGACTTGTCACCGGGGTCACACTGTGACAAAAAGATCATCCAGGACTTTTTTATTCCCAAATACTCCATCACCTTCACCCATCAACACACACACAAACACACCAGCCTGTAATATCTCCAATTATACACTAAAACCTTTTTAAGAACAACTCAACCAACTGCAACTGTAAAATCCCGATATTACATGAATGCATCAGTAATACTATATCCTATTCAATATAATATGTGGATATACTAGTGAGAGGAGACAAATGAAGGAGAAGGAAATGATGGTCAGTCCGACTATGCTTGTAGACGTGTTGGTGGCTGTAAAAGGGATATTTGGAAAAAAAACATTCAGCTTCATTTGGCATGAAGAGACACAATTGTTTTACAATAATCTGATGCACATATTTGACACAGTTATGCAGACTCAAGTGACACAAATCCTTAAAACACAAGACTTATTAAGTGAAAGTGTCTGCAATAATGTAAAAATACTACTTCAGTAAAGAAGTGCGGCAGTGATGGAAAGTATATTTACCCAAGGAAATATACATCATCTTGTTATCTACCTCTTATCTCGCATTGCTGCCTACCATGACCCTTTACTGCCCTGCTCATTATCAGTGGGAAAGTGTGAAACCTTTGGCTGAACTGTGGTTTGAGTCACGTGTACCTTAAATTAAACCTGATATCTCTTTTCTATCGTTACTGTTTTGCATTCACGTTTATTAAAAAAAAAAGTTTAACTTGCCTAATAAATAATAGAAATTCTGCTTGCAACTCATTTTCAAATACTTTGATATTAACTTGTGATGATTTTCTTTCAAATGCCAAATCATCCAATATTGAATATTCAAGAACTGTATACAAGTAAAGTCATAATATATTCATGGTATTCTATATTTTGTATGTTCACATGTTCTCTCATTTCTTTCCTCATTCCTCTTATCATCATTCATTTATCTTGGGATGTTTTGGGAGGAGCCACTAATGCAGATCCTGTGATAAATGTGTGTGAATATAATATAGCTGGAGTTTAAGTCCATTAGTTCCGGTAAGATCACAGAGGCAGTGAATCACTCCGTCATGACAGAGATACACTATCCAGTTATGAGGTGATGGTTTATCTGGATTAAACACAACATTTTCACTTGCTCAGAGTACTAAAGGGTCATGACCGGGAGACCTCAAGCAGCTGCTTCCTCATAAATATGTTGCAAATGCAGAGGGGGTTTCATGGTCCCAGCCCCGAACCCAGCCAGGGAAATTTATGCAGTGGGTTTCAGTTGCAGGGTCACGTCCTTTGGAGACTTCTGATGATCTGCAGCTGATCATCATGATGATGCCAATTCCCAGTCGTTAAGTTCTAATATAAGGCTGATTGTTATGTATATATAAATAGAAATGTTTGAAGAGACGAGTCTGCTCGATACCGTGACACATTAAAAAACATATTTTTTGAATCCAGATCCCATCCAGAGAAATGTAAGACCACATGATTATACAGAGACTCTGTGTAGAGCACTTAAATCAAGATGTCATCTACTTGACTGTTCAGGCTGGTCTCAGTGTTTGTGCACTTGTGGCTTCATGTTTTCACATCACGTGGCACATTAAGATCCTGAGTGGTTAATTTATGTACAGAAAAACTTTCCTGCTTCAGTATCAGGTGAATGTGAGAACAGTCAAACATCTGAGTGATATAAAAGAAGCACATTTTTGAGTGCATGGGAACTTTATTAAAATGTAATTTCATCATATTGGGTATTTCATAATAACGAACCAGATCTTTTGGCAATAATACAGAGGTAACACTAATGTCTACCAACATGCACAGCACTGCCACCTAACCGCCTCTCTTCTGTTTGACAGGAAATATGTGAAAACGCCCAGTTCATCGTCGATGGAGCCAACAGGACAGACATCTGTCAGGGGGAATTGGGTAATTTTTAGGCGGTTTCTGCTTTTGGTTTTTGAAATGATTCATTAAAAAGTGCCGCATGCATGTGAATGTGACTGACAAAAATATATTCTAGTAATTTGCTGTTGTTCTATGCCAAATCTCTGCTCTGCTAAATCGGCTGTTGGCAGGTGACTGCTGGCTGCTCGCTGCCATCGCGTGTCTGACGCTGAACGAGAAGCTGCTGTACAGAGTGATTCCTCCGGACCAGAGCTTCACTGAAAACTATGCTGGCATCTTCCATTTCCAGGTTTTAAAGGGACATTCGGCACATTATGCAATAAGCAACTGAGCTGACTGTTATTGAATTTATGAAGTGAAGTGATGCTTATTTCGTGCACTGTACAGGTTAAATTAGTAAGGATCCATTAACCTTTGTAAAAGCAATGCAACTTTAATATCTGATATAACATCCCTAAATGGGAATTCTATACAAAATGCAGGTTCAAGTGTTCTTTTCTCTGTTTTATGAGTTTTGTAGTTAACATATAGATTGTGGTAGTAACACTTAAACAGCTAAGAACCATGTTTCTATAAGACACCTTCAGTGCACCTTGCTATATTTCCTTTGTCATCTCAGCCCTGATTTGTCCTGTTTTCACCTGTTCTCGTCTTCAACTCAGTTCTGGCGTTATGGCGAATGGATCGATGTGGTTGTGGACGACCGCATCCCAACTTGCAAGAACCAGCTGGTGTTCACCAAATCCTTCAGAAAGAACGAGTTCTGGAGTGCTCTTTTGGAAAAAGCATATGCCAAGTAAGCATTAATATCCATCAAGATAATGCATTCTGGAAATCACTTGGATCTTACATAACTGGCCTGATGATGACACTAGTCACAACACTCCTGTGTGCTTATGTTTCCCACAGTGGCTGTAGACACTGTGGGAAATCATTGCCCAGACATGTCAGCGCATTGACCAGAATGATTGACCCCTCTCTCAGGTTGCACGGGTCATATGAGGCACTTAAAGGGGGGAACACCTTGGAAGCCATGGAGGATTTCACTGGAGGGGTTACTGAATTCTTCGAGTTGTCCGAGGCACCCAAAGATCTCTACAGCATCATGAGGAAGGCCCTTGAAAGAGGGTCCCTGATGGGCTGCTCCATAGATGTGAGTGGGCGGGAAATGACATAATAAAGGGCACAGAAAACAAAGAAAAGGGACCAACTAACCATCTGAATAGAATCACGATTTTGCATGTAGAATTTCGTAATAATCTTTTTTTTTTTAGTAATTTCAAAATCACGTCAATAATAAGTTCTATTACAAGTGCTCTATCTCTTAGATTTTTTCAGCTGGTGAATTGGAGACTCGGACTGAGCAGGGGCTGGTCCGGGGTCATGCCTACTCCATCATCGGCCTGGAGGAGGTAAAGCGAAATAACCACCTGTTCATGCAGATTTGTTTTCCTTATAAGTCACGTACGGCCCATGTAATGCTATCTGTGTGTTGCTTCTAGTGTGATGAGACTGAAAAGGACAGCAGAGTTCGTCTGATTCGCTTACGCAACCCCTGGGGTTTCGTGCTCTGGAAGGGACCCTGGAGTGCAAAGTAGGATTTGAGCCTGACATACATTTTTGCTGACAATGTAGAGGAGACCAGGGGCAGTTGTAGCATTAGATAGTTTTAACACCTTGAGCTGCAGTGATGACACTCACTCTGCCCTTGCTCAGTTAGACTCTCCCCGAATACAACAAAGGAGCCACATTTGAAACTGCCAGTGAGTTACCGGTTTTGGATCACTGCCCTGAGATCACATGTCCAGGAATCCAAACAAGTATTATGAGAACTGTTTTGTAAGCTAAAAATAATGACTAACATGTGTCGTACAAGCGGTCAGGATCATTTATATGTGGTGCAAACGTGGCTCTTATTACTGGGTTGAGTTGCAACACTTGAAGTGAAGTGACTGTCTTCAAATCAAAGTTCAATTTAGGAAAGTGCTACGTGTCCCTTGTCTCGTCCAAATTTTTAAATCATTCTGTGTATGTTTATCGATGTTTGCAGTAAAGAAATTAGTCCATAATTATTTCCAGAAACCTTTTAATATTGCTGAGCTCTGAGGATGTTTTCATTAGCTTAGCAATATTACACCAGATGCTAATGAAGCAGAAGCACAACAAGTTAGCTAGCTAATAATGTGATTTTACAACAGTTACCAACTATGTAAATGATTGAAACAAAATGTTTTCATATTTCGAAATCAAACACCTTTTTACTAGCGTCGTCTCTGAGTTTACTTCTCCAGCAAGTAAGCCGACTCTTTGTAAGCTAGCTGGCAACAGACATGTTATTTAGTCCCGGTGAGTCAACTGGAGCTAACGTAGTGATCAGGGGATTCCCCAAACTGAAGACACATCAAACATACAAACCCTGCTATAAATACTAATTTATATGGGCAGATTTGACCACTACCTCATTGAACTTCACGTGTTTATGCTAGTAGCGTCATTCCACCATCGCAGAGGAGCTTCTATCATCAAAGTTGTATTTAAACATTTTGTTATCCTGAGAAACGATTTTAACTTTGAAATAAAGAACAAAAACATTTTATAAATACATATATATTTATTACTATTGCTTCTTATGCACATATACAATCAATAGTGGCGTAATAATTACAGTCATGAGGCGACGATGTCTTATTGACCAATCAGATTGCTTGGTTGGAATGACCTGTTTGATCTTGCTTTAAATCTGCACAGTGCAAAGGAGTGGTCGACTATTTCCATCGCAGACAAGGACAACCTAAAAAAACTCACGGTAGAGACGAGTGAGTTCTGGTGAGTAAAACAACTGAGACGTTTACTTCAACACACCTTCCATATAATTATTTTTAGCCCACAACCACCAGCTGGGGCATCAGTTAATGTGAGACATGTTGGCCAAACACGTGTGCGGTTCGCTCACTATTAAAACGTCTCCATTTGGTTGAAAGCTACCTGAGTATAAAGGTTATGGTGAAATCTACTAGACATTAGAGTTCAACCTGACAAGCTGAGACTGGGATGTCCTGAGAGGGCCACCATACCGAGGATAAAAACCTTTGATTCCGAAAGCAACCTGACATTTTCCCTTTCGATTCTGCTGCACCAGTGGTTCGGGGCTAAAAATAGCAATGCTGTGTCACCACTTCTCATGCATCCAACAGATCTGTTTTCTGATGTTTGATGAGCCCCTGCTTGGCTGTGGACTATAAGTTCAACCTTCATGTTCACCTCAGGATGTCCTTTGACGATTTCAAGAAGAACTTCACCAAGCTGGAGATGTGTAACCTGACCCCTGACACGCTGCAGGGCGATGAGAGACACAGTTGGACGGTGTCGGTCAATGAGGGTCGCTGGGTGAGAGGCAGCTCTGCTGGCGGATGCAGGAACTTCCCAGGTCGGCCACAAGCTCATCATCATCACCATAAAGCACATTACAGTGTTTCCCAATGTACTTTTGCTATGTTGTTTTTATTACTGAGCCTTACATCATGAAGTGAGTAGAGGTCAGTCAGACACCATTGCAGGCATCCATTGTCCAATCAGCTGGATTTAGTGAGAGATGGTTTGTCACAGTCACCTGGTCACATGGTGCATCGGCAGATCAAGAGCAGCTTGAGTAATGATCCTTTGGAGGAAAATAATTCACAGCTAATGCTAAATTAGTACACTGAAAGTGTACAAAATATATATACGTATATTCTGTGTTGCAGACACGTTCTGGACGAACCCTCAGTATCGGCTGCAGCTGTACGAGCAGGATGACGACCAGGATGAGGACCAGGGGGACGGGCAGGTGACCTGCACTGTGGTTGTGGCTCTCATGCAGAAAGGGAGAAGGATGCAGCGCCATGAAGGAGCCAAATTCCTCACCATTGGATTTTCCATCTATGAGGTGGACATCACATGGTGCTAAATGATCATCTCTTTAAGTGTGGCTTGACGCATCAGATGGTATCACGTCTAACTCCTTGTTTGTCTCCGTAGGTGCCGAAGGAGGTATGACCATGTTGGAGGAGGACGTTATTTTATTGCAGTTATCGATTTCCCCATGTTGACCTGGGATTTGTTTGTGTTGGCTAAGGCAATACATGAACATATATATATATATATTTCAATACCACAACCCCCTTTCACTGCTTTTCTTCCCACAGATGTGCGGGGAGGATAAACATCTACAAAAGGACTTCTTCCTGTACACAGCCTCCGTGGCTAAATGTAAAACCTACATCAACCTGCGGGAGGTAACCGAGCGCATCCGTCTGCCTCCAGGAGAGTATGTGATCATCCCCACGACCTTTAAGACCCACCAAGAGGGAGAGTTCATTCTCAGGGTCTTCTCTGAGAAGAGGAGCACCTCCGAGTAAGCAGCTCTGATGTCGGACCACCAGCCGTGTTTGGTGGTGCGGCTGCGGTTATTTTTGGGGGGAATGTTTGCAGTAAAAATGCCTTAAAATGTCACAAAAATAAGCATCAAGAATTCTAAAGTGTTTTTTCCCTCACAGGGAGGCAGACAACACTATTGAGTCTGATCAAACGCAGGTTTGTAATGTGATTGAAATAGATTTCAATGGTTCTGACTGATATAATAGAAACACTTGCTGTATATATAGTTTTAACTTCAATAAGTTTAAAACACTTTCAGTGGTCAGTTGATGATGAGACCTCTCCTCATATTAACATTTCTGGGCATGAAAGAAGTTAGACCATCATTTCCCTCCACAATCCTAAAAACAACATGTCAAAAACATGTCATGTTGTTTGTCCAACATACTCGATCAACCATCACTCTTTCAATCTTCCTGTCCTCTCCCAACACATACTGTATGTTCAGCCATTGTTTTCCCCTCCAGAGTAACTAACAGACTTCAATATTCAAGTGTTGTCCTCCCTTTCATGTCATTTCATCCTTCCATCCTTCCTTGTCTTATTGGCCATCAGCAAGACCAGATAAAGAAAGACAAGGTAATGATGCACGGCAGCTTTGCTGTACCGCTTTCCTTCTTTTTGTCCTCTCCTTCTGACTGGCAATGTTTGTGATGGCAGTCATCATTCAATATATAACCAGTGGTATATCTATGATTTATCTCCTTCTGTTCTGTTTGTTTGTTTAATCCCTCTCTCCCTCCACGACAACCATTAACCACACGCCAGCCGATTGTATTTGTGTCAGATAGAGCTCGCGCCAACAAAGAAATCGAGCATGACGGCATTCGAGGGGAAAAGAGGAAGAAACCGAAGGTAATTAGCTTGAAAGAGGAGCAGGAAGTGTATAGATAGACTTTTATTGTTGAGCCAAAACACTGACCCCGCAGCCACGCAGCAAATAGCTCATAGTGACCTGTGCCCTGTCGTTATTCCTGGAGACCGACGGCTCTGAAATATAATCTGGAAATATCATCGCTGGGAATAAAACAATTGACTTCGAGGCCAAGTGATCTCATTGGTTTACGCTGCACCTGTTTTCCTGTAAGACCTCAGTGCATTAAAGCGTTTTTTTTTCCCCCCTAAATCACGTAATCACATGCTGTATAGCACGGCTGTAATCATGGCTCGATCATCAAGGGGGGTTCAAATCTGCCAGGGAGTCTCTAGGTGTCCCCCAATATTTACATTCCCCGACTCTATTGCCCTCAAAATCTGAAAAATACCTCACTGTATTGTAATGGATCAAATCTTACTTTAAAAGTATATAAATGTTCTTTATTTATGTTCTCATCTGTGCTCAGAAAAAATTACTCCAACCTGTGGAGGAAACTGAAGAGGAGAAAAAGTTCAGAGCCATTTACCAACAGATTGCTGGTGAAGTGAGTGAACAGAGAGAATGAAGACCGAAGTGTTCAGAACGTTTTATTTTAGCAGATGTGTAACTTATCATTCCTCAATCAGGACATGCAGATCTGTGCCAACGAGCTCAAGACGGTCTTGAAGAACGTCCTCGCCAAACGTGAGTCTGCTGAAGAGATGATTGTTACGTTCTGTGTGGTGTCATCACTCACACCGAGCTGGGCTTTTCTCCACAGATAGTGAAATAACGACAGAGGGATTCAGCCTGGAGACGTGTCGGAGTATGATCGCCTTGATGGATGTATCCTTTCACTTGGCTGAAACGCCAGATGTTGAGTGTGAAGGTGACGTTACCCAGCTGCCGGTTTGCATCCACGTACAGAAGACATGAAACTGCCCATTCTTCTGAATAACAAATGCACTTCAAAGAAATCGTTTCCATAACTGAACCATTGTCAGACTGACGGGACAGGAAAACTGAATCTGCAGGAGTTCAAGCACTTGTGGAAGAAGATTAAGGAGTGGCAGGTAGTGCAGGGGCTCATATTGTTTGTAAAAACATACCAGATTTAATCTGATTATGCGCCGCCGCTTGCGTCTGCAGCTGATCTTCAAACGTTACGATAAAGACAAGTCCTGCTCCATCAGCAGCTTTGAAATGAGGAATGCCGTCAATGATGCAGGTCAGAGATCTTTTCTCTCCTCTTCTAACGTTCACATCGATGTTTTTTTAAATTATTTATTTGAAGGAATTCTGCAGTAATGAGATAACCTCTGTGTCTTCTCCACATGAAGGGTTTCATCTCAACAAGCAGTTATATGACATCATAGCAATGCGCTACGCCGACGAGCACCTCAACATCGATTTCGACAGCTACATCTGCTGTTTTGTGAGACTGGAGGGGATGTTCAGTGAGTACATCACGTCAACTTGTGCCAACAATGGTGCTGTAGCCCCAGTGGATGCTTGTCTCCTCAAAGATTATGTAATCAGGAGGGAGTATAAATGTTAAATTTAATCTTTATTGATCGCAAGCAGGATATTTGTGACTGGTAATTCATCTTTGGAGAGCAAAATTAAGTTAGGTTCCACTTTTTGCAGAGGTGGCAAATCTACTGAATTCAATGAATAAATTAAGCTTGATGTGTGACGTCTCCTGCAGGAGCTTTCAATGCCTTTGACAAAGATGGAGATGGACTGATCAAGCTCAACGTCCTGGAGGTAGGACGAATGTTCTACAACATGCTGAGTGTGTTTCCCTCGTCAGAACATGTTTATATGTTATTGCATAATGTCGTGGAAATGATAACAGGAATGTTCTTTTCTATTTTTCTGGTCACTTAGTATGTTACTGTAAACTTAAAAAATGTGGACTAATCTCTTGCTCTCTTTCCAGTGGCTTCAGCTGACCATGTATTCTTAGTCGTCTCCTCCCCGATGACGTGCCTGAACCCAGCAAGTGCTCAGTTTGTGACTCGTCTTCATTTTCTCCGACCGAAAGCATCGCTGAGTGAAAGTGTAATTTTGCACAGATTTTGTCGTTTCAGCAAAATCAAGAGTCTTAATGACAAAATCTGAATCTTTTTTCCAGTTTAATGTGATTTTTAGGTATTTTCATCACGTAGGGTTTTTGATTTAATCTCACTTTTGTTTTAAAGGACTGCCAGCATTTGGTCAATGAATCAGATCCCTATGATGCTCACCTTTGTTGCCACAGTTTTTAGGTTGTGAAGAACATGCGGTCAGTGCTGCTGTTGTTTTTCAGATTTAAAGAGACGAACATTAAAATTCAGACTTCCATTGCTGTAAACATTCACTCTGTATTACATACAAATGACGTATAGAACTGTGCAGCACAACATACAAACAGCATGTATTTAATGAAGTGTTCATACAAGCTCTGAACTTCACTGCTTTATCCAAATTCCAATAAAGACATACGTTTTCTAATTCATGTTACAGTATTGTGACAATGTCTACAAAAAGCCTCTTGAAAATGTCAAAGTTATCTGTAAATAGACAGTTTTGAATTAAACTCTGTCATCATCCAGGTCTCCTCCTTCTTGTTGCAACATTTTAATCCAGGTCTAAAACTGAAATTTGGAATACATTTTAATTAAAGGAGGAGAAATCGAACTTTAAAAAAGTTGTCATGTCTACAAATTGAATCAATGCAGAAATTAGAGGTAGTCATTCTTCAGGTTATCTGCTGGATTAACTTGTAGGATTTAAATTCGGAGAAACATGACAAACGATCGATTCCCCCCCTTTTAGTTCTACAAGTGAGCTGCCGTACAAACGTTTCTTCGACACTGAAGCAAAGAAAACGGTAATAACTTCAAAATCATCCTTACTGAAATAACCTTAAAAGGATTATGTGGCGGGACAACTCGCAGACAGTTGGTGGCTTTTCTGTCACCTGTGTGCAAATTTGATGTATTAATGTGCATTAACGTCTGCATCCCCCCTTTACTGTTTACTGAACCGATTGGATTTTAAATTCACAGCACAAGCTGCTTCGCAAAGGCCCCTCTGGTGTGGTGATGCTAGTGCTGCACAGATGTTGAATTGTACAGAACACACTGCTGACATCCCTGCAGCGATAAAGAAGCTCATATAAAGCTGAATTACAGACAGCTTGGAGTAAATCTATCATGGTGTGTGTTCATCAGAGCCTGAATGAGGAACAGAATTGTTCTTAACAAACACTCTCAGAGTTTTATATGCCCATTAAACTGGAAAAAAAAGAAGAAGGGTTGAGCTTGTGTTAACTCGAGCCTCGTCATCACCTCCCATCTCGTCATGGCTGCACCTTACTGTCGCTCTCTACGTGTTGCAGCATGTGTACAGGAAGTTCCTGCAGGGGACAAAAACAGACTGAGGGACTGTACTCCGCTTTGTGCTGAGACAGCAAAACCTTTTGGATAGACAATATAAATCTCACTACACTAGACTTGAGAAATAAAATAAACATGTGAACTTGGTGTGAATGCAACCTGGAAGAAGATGTACTTGGCTATTAACTTATTGATTGAATTATGACAATCATCTCATTAGTTAGGCAATAGGAGATCCAGTTCATTACCTGCCTGACTGACTCCTGTGTGGAGTAAAAAGCGCTGCAGCCTCTCCAGCGGCATTTGACTGTCTGCTGGTTCGGGCTGCTGTGGTCTCTGACAAGGTGGTTGATGAGGTGCTCTGCCATGCCGAAAATCAGAGAGCAACTGTGCCACTGCACACAAGGAAAAGAAACGTTAGTTTATCTGGACCCTGTTTTCCCAGGTGTTGAAAGGATAACAGAGACAAAAATGATTGAAATGTGTCAAATAGAGTGAGAACGTTGCATTCAGCAACAGTGAAACGGCTTCAACATAATCCAATGGTACAATAGTTTGTCTTAAAACCCATCAAACAACGTCCTAGAGAACAACTGTTTATCACTGCAGCAAGGTGAGATTTTAAACTACTAGAGGGCAGCAAAGACAAGATTTTCAGTTGGTGTTTAAGTTCCTCTTTCTGGAGGCAGACCCTCACCCAGCAGCGGTAGTTCTTCATCAGGTTGAGCTTAACTGCTTGAACACTTCCATCATAACAACCAGTGTAGATCTGCATGGAACAAGCAATTATTATTGCTATTATATTATGTCATTATTCTACGGACACCAGACATCTTTTGAAAACCAAACCCGCTTTAATCCACTTACCACACTCTTGTGGATGGCCATGCACATCACCATGTCACTGTGACCGCCGTACACCTGCAAGCGGTCATGAGACTAGAAAGAAACAAATAGAGTTGGAATAAATGGTACGTTCCAGTGAATTTCTGAACCACAGATATTGTTGTTTATCAGTGAGTCCTTCATACCTGCAGCTCATAAACTCGAACCAGCTTATCCAGGCAGGCTGTCACCATCACTTTCCCCAGGATGGCAATGGATGTGACGGCATGACCGTGACCTTTGTAGATCCGTACCAACTCACCCGTCTACAAATGAAGACAAGATAAGGTAAATTGCATATACATATATATATAATTTCAACAAGAGAGAATCTTCAATACTTACGTGGATGTTGTGGGCATGAACCGATGTGTCACTGGAGCTGGTGAACACGAGGTCATTCACCACCTGGCACCGCCAAAGGAAGCATAATTCAGTTCTTTTTTTTTAAAAAAAACAAAATAACAACAGCAAATATGCATCTTAAATGAGGTTCAAATGTGTCACATCCTTGAACATTCAGCATCAACGCATCTTGTTCCCGGAGGTTCAAACTGCCAATGTCCCATCATGTTATCTGGTCCTTGACAAAGAAACAACTGGTAGAGCTTTTAGTACGGACATGGTGTTACCTCCTCACCTTCATACAGAGGACAGTCTTGGTGTGACCTTGCAGCGAGCGCAGCATCAGGCCACTCTTGGCGTCTCGTACGCTGATGGTGCTGTCGTAGGAGCCCACCAGCAGCACCCGGCGGGCGCCCTCCTGCGCTGTGCCCAGGCAGCTGACACCTCGTGGGCCATGGCAATCAAGCACATCCAGCTGTTTCAGAGTCTAACCAGACAGAGATTATGATGTGATTGATGAAGATATTGAATAGAAATAATCTCATAATCCCCCCCTAAGAACGATACTAAAGATTTGGTAGACGATACTGTCGTTATTAATGTTATTATCATGAACCATTGACAAGGGCATAGTAACTCACAGCGAGAGCAGTATATGTTTCAACTGCCATTTATAATAATATATATAATAATAATAATTATACCCAGACATTACAAGTAAGTCAGCAGACCCTCCAATAGGCTGCTCATTTCCAGAGTTTCAGAGATGCTGAAGCAGAATAGCAAAAATAATCTCTAACTACTACTATCTGTCTCCTTTG
Organism: Macroramphosus scolopax; assembly: GCA_901007825.1. Taxonomy (NCBI): domain Eukaryota; kingdom Metazoa; phylum Chordata; class Actinopteri; order Syngnathiformes; family Centriscidae; genus Macroramphosus; species Macroramphosus scolopax. The sequence goes on along the minus strand of CAAKHC010013765.1, from coordinate 1,098 downwards.
GACTTCACACAGCGTAAACCAGCTGAGACCTTCATCAGAACATGTGAACATTCAGACAAACAGTATTTGACCACACACCTTTACATCGAAGCTGGCAACCAATCCGTTGGCGAGCCCGACAAACACGATGTTCCAGGCGATGTGCAAACACAGCACTCTGTCTGGAACAGGGATCTTCTCCAGACACTTCTGAGACTAAAAATAAAAACAAATAAATCACAATATAAAAAGGAAACATCAACGAATTCAAAGCACAAAACTGCAGGCAGCACTCAACTCTCACAGAAATGTGAACGAGGACTTGTACTGATGTTTCCTACCTTTGCGTCGTAACAGCGGATCGTCTTATCGCTGGACCCGGTGTAGAGTCGCGCCGGCATGTTGGGGAGAGACGACACCAGCAGACAGTTGACTTTGTTTGTGTGGCCCTTGAACACTGCTTGGCACTTCTTGTCCTGGAGACAGAGGCAAAATAAACTGTTTCAAAACAACATGCATCATTTGAAGTTCAAAACTCATGCATGTCGCTGCAGCCGTGTGCATGTTGGTTTCAGACGACAAGAACAGACAAAGGTTTTGATTTGAGCTTCATACCAGCAGACTGTAGGCCCGCGCCGTGTTGTCCCCGGAGCACGTGTACAAGACGCCCTCGTGGACCTGCAGGTCGTGAACGGGGCCTGCGTGATTTGAAAATGCTCCCAATGCCGGCTCCTCCTCCTCCTCCTCCTCCTTGGCAACTGCGACAGATTCTGAAACAACCATTAAAGGGATATGACTGCAAGTTATTGCCCTACATCACGTTGTTTGACATGTAACGCACACAGGGAACATGTCACTCACCTGGCGGATGCTTGGACTCGCTCACTGACCCAACCGCAAGTGGAAACTTCCTGAAAGGGTCGAGAGAGGAAATTCACTTTTTTTTTAATCTGCAGATAAATAATCTGTCTAACATACAGGATTATATTCCCAACATGATCCGGTAATGGGAGCTCACCTCTCAACATCCGTCTGGTCCGTCTGTGAGTCCGCAGAGCAGAAGTCCACACTGACAGACTTCTCAGAAGGCTCTTTATGAACAGGTTCATTTGAACCGAT
>CAAKHC010013762.1:19839-35916 GCA_901007825.1 Macroramphosus scolopax | reverse complement strand
CTGGATAGAAAGACCTGTCGTCAGAAGAGAAAGCAAGCAAACACATAGATAGATAGATAGATAGATAGATAGATAGATAGATAGATAGATAGATAGATAGATAGATAGATAGATAGATAGATAGATAGATAGATAGATAGATAGATAGATAGATAGATAGATAGATAGATAGATAGATAGATAGATAGATAGATAGATTGTGATAGTTTTTCTGTTTTAATCTTGATTTAATTTCACTTGACTGCAGCCAAACAGAAAACTTAAAAATAATTTAATCTTAAATTGACTATTACAGGTGACAACAGGTCTCAGTATGTGTGATATTAGCTGAAACATAATGTGTTTAACAACCTGTTGACTGGGACAAACAACAATCTGTATTTAGGCCTCCATGACCCCTGTGTTCCTCCGCCACTTGACTCTCTTCACTGATTTAGTTAAAGCAATCAGGTCCATTATCCGGGCCCCTCTCAAGGCGCAGCATCGTGTCAATCTCCAATTCCATGACTTGGATTACGCTGTGTGTGTGTGTGTGAGAGAGAGAGAGAGTGGGTGTCGTTAATGGTTCAGCTGCCTCGTCTGCTATAACCAGCTAATAAATATGAAAACAGCAGGTTAAACTTTTTTATTCGTCTCGTGCCCTGAAAAGGATTATAACCTTCTATAGAGTCCCGTGGAAAATCCCCCAAACCTCATAATGCCCAATGTTGTCCCTTAAAACTGTGTTGGACAAAAGGCGAAGAAAGGGGGCTTTTTCACGCATAAGGGGTTTTCTCAAGAGCTCATTGAGAGGAGCCCCGGCCGGGATCCGCCCATAGATTATCTGGCTGTCGGTGAAAGCACGGCTGGGAGCGGCAGGTGCGTGTGCCAGGCACGGGGGGTCGCAGGGGCCCGGTGACCATGCAAAGAGTGAGGATGCTGGTGTGTGTGTGTGGTGGGGGGGATACTACGGAGAATGCTGCGCAGCTGCCGGCAGGAATGTTTGCAGATTGTCACTTCCATTTAACTTGCTCTTTTTCTTTTCTGTCCTCCCTCCCACCCAAACCTAGAGATGGAGAGGGGGGGTCCCCCCATGGCTGGCCAGGTTTCCTCCCTCTTCCAAGGCGCAAAGATAGAGGCTAAACTGTGACACTTTGTCCACAAAAGCGACAAGCATTGAAGGCCATCCCCACCTCGGCGCCGTGAAATTGAGGATTAAACTGATAAGCAACAGAAATTATACAGATAGCAGATTTCTTAGAGAGTTTTATAAGGCTAAGCAAATGCCAAGTAACTCATAAGGCCGGCTTAACACACTCTTTAACTTGTCTCACTTTGGTCCCCAGCGGCTTCTTTCATGCAGGTTATTGGATTTCACATCTTTTAAAGCTCCGACATCAACATATGGTGGCCTGTAGATGAAGCTGAAGCCGTTTAATAATGCAGCTCATGAATTTATCTCTGCAACTTTGCCAAAAATTAATCAAATAACACAAAGAATGCAAATTGTCCGCCAGCTATTCACATTGTCTAAATTCACAGACTTATCTCGTGTCAAGTGGCCTCTAATGGAAGCCTCACCTCTTATCTATATTTTCATGCATTCACAAGAAGATCTGTGTGTTATTATCAGACTGCGTCCCCCTTGTTGACCCGTGCAGTCTGTGTCTTTGCCTGAAATGGCCTCTGTTTGCACCATACCTTGGTGTCTAATCTCTGCCGTCCAAACTGTGTCCCATTCCAAACTGCTGCCTAAGGCTATGTGTGGGTCCCTCACATAATCCCTCCAAAAGTCTGCAGTCCCTCTTATTCCACTGGGGTTTGGCAATAGTGTTACATGTCAGAGCGGCACAACGCCACTTATTCACACCGTCTTCTAGCAGAAAGGGATTAATGTCGCCACCATTATGTATAATGAGAATGAATAACAAACAGCCGTCTGTTTATCCCGCACAGTAAAGGAAAGAGTGTCCCTGTGTGTTTAATTTAACTATATTCAGGGTGTTTGTAGAAGTGACACACCAGCAACAGAATCATCTGAGGCGTTAACCGAGCTGGCACTGACTTCATCTCTTCTTTCATCTACACTGGGCTTTTAAAAACGTTACACACTGTGGGTGTTTTATAAATTAACTCAAATGTTATACTATATTACAAAATTGTAGCTTTGTTTTGGAATTCTGAAATTCTGAAATCGCCAACATTTTATTTTACCACTTTGAACATGCACATTTAGTCCAAAAAGATAATTGATTCATTATCAATAGTTACCATTATTATTTATTTAATTAATTAAATATGAAAAAATCCATTTGGTCCATGTGTCTAAACGTGGTGGAGGGTGCAGGGGGACTCAGGATCTATGATGATATGTGAGGAAAAAATGACATTTAAAAGGTCACTCCAGCAATTTCTTATTGCTTTCCTGTAGAGTTGATTGAGAAATGAATGAAGGAAGCTTGGATATCTGCAAGGTCCCAAACTGGCTCCTATGTTTCACATAATACAACTATTAATGATACTTAGTTTAGACTTTCTCAAATGTTTTTTTTTGTCTCAGAGCCCAAACCAGGACATAGTTCACTAAGTTTATTTGTGGAGAAATAATATGTCCAGGGCATTAAAAGAAGATGAGGCCCGTGCCCGTGCTACACCCATCCACCATCTTTAATGAAGACCATGGCAATCTTGCTGGTAGAACATGGAGAGGACAGCCAGCCAGCAGAACGACCGACCAACCGACCAGCCATCCATCCAACCAACCGGCAAACCACTGACCAACCAGCTAATCGACTGACATACAAATTGACAACCCAACCAACCGTCCAACCAACTTGCCAAACATACAACCAACCAACCGACCAAATGACCCGACAGGTGGACTCATGACTTTAACCTTTCTCTTGTTTGCATATTTCCCTCAGACTGGATTCTAACAAAGCATCGACTGCTACCAAATGTGACAACTTCTCTGCAGGACAAGGACCTGAACTCATGATCGTGTGTCAGTGTAATTGCTCTGACTAAAGACAGTCAACCTGACCAAATGACACATTATAGTTTGAATCACAGACACACCCAGCCAAGTGTTGACAAAATCTTCCATGAAATGTTTCCTCTGCACTGTTTTCCTCTTCTACTGAGTATCTTGCAACACACAGTGGATCCTTACTTCATATCCGCAGCTGCCAACGCGAGCTGTGCAGCTCAGAATGAAAATATGAAAATGAAATATGAAACAGTGGTGTGATAAACTGGTAGATAATCATCTTTTCATTAAAACTTTCATCCCCAGTGACTTAAATATTCAAGAGCCCAATTACAGAGCTTGTATCTCTTTCTCTCACACTCTCGCTTTCTTAACAAGAGCAGTCAGGGAGAGAGGGGTGTGTGGCTTAAGGGTTGAGTGAGAGCATCATTATGGAGCGGTTGCATGGAGGAGAGAGAGAGGGGGGGGGGTGACCCGTCGTCCCTCATCGGGGGACGAGGCGGGAGGTGGACAGGGAGCAGCAGGCCTGATGTGAGGCTGTCCAAATACTGGGATAAGAAGAGGAGAAAAAGAGAAAGACAGGCAGCAGATAGACACGCAGTGTGCAACCATGCAGTTGTGATGAATGGAGGGATGGTGGGAGAAAGAGGCAGACGAGCGAAGAGGAGTATAGATTTTCCAGGCAGATAGTGAAAGATGTGTGCATCCTGATGAGTGCCACAAACAGGGTGCATGACTCTCTTGTCTGCCTGGTTTCTATGTGCGGTGTGCAGGAGTGTGTGTGTGTCAGTGTATTAGCAGTCAGAGCACTGAAGCCCACAGGCGATTCCTGTGTGTGCTTGCGATAAAGGCAAAAAGGGAGGAAGTATAATGGGGGAAGAGGGGTTGTGGAGGAGGGGTGAGGGTGGGTGAGAGGAGCGATGAGGAAGTTGGTTGGTTGGGGCGGTAAGGGGGAGTGTGGTGTGTGGAGCGAGAGAAAGAGAGGAAAGAGGGAGGAAAGAGCATCCAGCAGAGCAGGGAGCTTCCTCTGTGCTGTCAACGCCGCTGGATCAAGTCCCCATTGGTCTCTCTCTTACTCTCTCTCTCACACACACACAGACACACACACACACACACATGTTCCCTCACCCAATTGCTCTCTTCTCCCTCAAACCAACTCCTCTCCCTCCCTCCCTCCCTCCCTCTCATGAAAAGAGTGTCTTGGCAGGGTAATTAAGAATGGCCTCTAAACACAGGAGTAAGGCAGGAACGCTCCAGATGAAAGTAAATGATTAAAATAATTACAGGCTGAGAGATGACGAGCCGGAGTGTGGGGTGGCCGCCGGACATTTGTCAGTAATTAGATAATTAATCTGAATGCAAATGATGAGCCCTAACGAAGCAGTCAAGCTGAACCAGCGACAACTGCCGTGAGTGAAACGGGAGGAGGAGGGGGGGTGGTGGTGGTGGGGGGGAGAGGGAAAGGCAAGGGAGCGAGAGAGACGAAAAAACACATGAATATGAGTGTAAAATATCCAACCTTCCAAAAAAAAAGAATCAGCGTGAAGAGACTCAAAATAAAAGGCAGCTCTGGTAGAAACAGCAGCAGCTGGATTGTAAATCAATAACAGTGAAGGCTCACAAACACCCTCCTGCTTCACTCTGTTTGTAACTTTCAGCCAAAGTGACAAGGAGACATGAATACCTCATTAAAAATATACAAAAGGGCCTCACACAAGCCGGCATGTGTGGTGCTCGGCGAGAAAATAAATAAATAAAAAAAAGTGCCTCTCATAGGGAGCCGAAATGCCAAATGAAGGGCATGAACATGAAATAGCACCTGAGGAAGAAAACAGAGCACGCTTTGCTCACCCTAAAATGCGTGAGCAAATTGTGGATTTACTCGCTGGTTTGCGACACACACTCCCACACACACTCATTATTTCTCCGTCTCGCGTTTCCCCCGTACGTGCGCTCTCAAGCAGGTGTAAACATCCAACTCCATCGCTCATTCAGAGATATTGTTCTACAAGGTCGGTAGAACAGGTGGCAGACTTGTCAACATCTGCAGCGATGCCTTGGATGTGTAGATTCAAATGAAGGATGTGCACCTTCGTTATCACTATTCCAGGAACTTCTCTCATTTACTATTGATAAGCAAACACTAACTGAATGTTTGCGACAGACTTGAAGTGAAAGAAGAACATTTTAAAAGTGTTAATGCATCTGTCAACTACTGTAAGTCTTCATGTGAAGCATCAATAAAGGACTGGAGTTAATATCATCACACATGTACAAATTTAGGCAGTTTTATAATCCCTAGGAAATATGAATTATTTAAGGAGCTATAAAGGAGAAGTATGTTAATGTTATACACGTTCAAAATAAATTAATCTGTTTAAGTATGCTCGTTGCTTAATATGGGGATATCTTGAGAGTTATAAAGACGTCCTACAATAGAAGTTCAGTCTTGATTCTGGCTGCATTGAAGAACTTGCTTAATACACAAAGGAAATCTACTGACTGTAGAAGGAAACTCAATTCTGTGGCTGCTATCAAGGAGACTCGATACCAAAGATGTTGCATTCCGAGCTACTCATTAATAAATCACTTTAAATGTCTGTTTATCCAGTTGGAAACCGCCAGCGGCACTGCGAGTGAAGCCAGATCGACAGTTCAGCACCACGAGAGAAGAGAAAGAGACAGGTCTCGAACTAAGTTCACTTTAGTTCGAGAATTCATAAAAAACAACTGTATAAAAGAGGCGGCCGCTCAGTTAAGGAGGCAGGTGGGACAGATAACATCCCTCCTTGTTAGTGCAAATTATGCAACACATCCACTTGCACCTTTAAAAGACTCCAGAGGAAAATGTTTTACCTGTCCACTGCTCTCATTAGAACTAGACAGATCGCTCATTCAGTCTGACTCATCATCCTAACCTCTAACCTCTGGAGACAGCTGCTGCATGGAAAACTGCATTAGTCCACATAGTTGGCTGACTTGTCTCAGTTGGACTCAATCATGTTATATTGAATGTCTTTAAATTGTTATGTTGTCACTGCTGTTTGTTTGACAGCAGGATTACAAACAAATTACACAGCGGATTTTCTTGAAACTTATAAGATCACATTGAAGTTGGGGCAGATACACTTAACACAACAAAAGGCAGCAATCTTTATGGTAAGTAAAGAAAGGTAAATGACATGTTCCAGCCAACAGTGACTGGAGGTCATTTTAACGATTCCTAGCGAGGTAATTGAACAGTTTATAGAGGAAAAAACACATCACACAAGGTTATGTAAAGCAGAGCATTGTATATACCTCAAAACATATCTAGAAGGGAACTTAACAGTGAGGATTCCTTTATACAATGGAGGTGTCCATAAGTCTTTATCGTATCATTTAAACCAATAAAACTGTAGGTGAAAAATATACAGTGAATTGTGACCTGAAACTTTTAGGTTCTTTGGTACATTTGAATTGAGACTTCAACGATTGACGGGTTGAATATTTATTTACATCCAAAGAAAGGTAAAAAAGAAGAAAGAATTTTCTAACTTTTAAAAAGCAACAGGTGTGAGATAACGGTCCACTAACAACATTGACAGGTGCTATTATGAATATATAACAACACTTAAATTTGGTTGCAAACATGTAATTGAACGGTAACTGTCGGGTTTTAGGACTAAATCTTTAAACTTGCATCACACGCATTTGAATTTTCCCATAATTGAAATATAATGAACAATGTAGTGAAACCAAATCACATTAAATCCCCCTCTCCAATCACACGATCCCTGCAGTGTTTCATGTTTTAAATGCAATTAACAAACTACAGTTTCTTCACATATTCACAATCAATACATAACTGGCACATATTATTCTTTCATCTATTCTGAGCTCAATAAAACAGCAAGTAAAATAATAGCCAAAGAAAATAGGGTGTCATTATAAGTCAAACCTTTAACGTCTGCAATAACTTGTTTGTAATATTAAAAGCTTGACTGGTCATTTTGTCATCAAAACATTACTGTCACGTGACTATAGTCCACCTTTATACCACCACATGAGTTTAACAAACATAATCTGAGTATTTAAATGGCCAGAGCCTATTAAACTCGAAAGAAACACGATTTACAGATTTATAAAACTGGAAACACACAAACGTGAATGTGCTGCCTGTGAAGTAAAGCTGTTGTCTTGCAGGAGTCAGATGTTATTTAGCAAATAAGAGCAACATCAGAGATTCCGTCAGTGTCATATTTACTCCACGACCAGATCGAAGTCCTCAGCCTCCTCAAACTCTGCGTTCATCTTGGCAGCTAGTTCATCCACCTCCGTGGTGTTTATTTGCTGGATCTTCCTCCTCTTCTTCTTCTCCTTCACCACCACCACTCCCGGGATGTTCTGATCCGGCTCGGGGAAAGCAGAACCACAGCAATCCGCCTCAAGCAACGACGTGAATGAATTCAGACCAGATAAGGAACCAGAAACCTCGAGAGCTGTCTTAGCTTGCCTTACTCTCGGTCCCACCTCGGGGGTCTTCAGCTTGTCAAAGCCGAACAGGTTGTCTCGGGAGTCGGGGCTGCTGAAGGACTTGTCGCTGAGCCTAGTGTAGGACCGACGCACCTTCTGCGACCACACCAAGTCTTCTGGATCTGTAGCCGGCTGCTGGGGACGAGACTGGGGCGGCGGTGGAGTGGAGGGGAGAATCGGAGAGGGCATCGCCGCCTTTTTCTTGACCGCAGGGGAGAGCCCACGTTTTGGGACAGGACCCGGGGTGGAAACCTGTTGCTTTTTCTGTTGGCTACATTCTGACCTTCTCGGGGTGTTTTCTTTGTTGTGCTCCGACGGTGCAGCCGTTTTTCTAGGAGCTATTTTCCTCACAGTGATAGAGCGTTTAACAGCAACGGCAGGAAGCGCCATTTTGTTGTCAGTCTTTGCATTCGCCAGGGGAGAACTCAAGCGCGGTGACCGTCGTCGCTGCTCGCCGTGAAGATTATTAGACTCCGCCATTGTATTTCGAGGTGTCCCTTCGTTCATACTGATTTTCAATTCGATAAATTCCGATTCTGTCTGTATTTACTCCACAGAGGTACAACAACACGGGTGACACAAGAGCAGTAGTCCATTCAAATTGCCCGCCTGAGCAGCGTAAAAATGACGGAATGGTGTTTTCCGGTGACGTTGACATTCTGCGACGACTACTTCCAACTTTTGCTGTGTAACGTTAATCTGAACAGGCGAAGCTAAGAGGACGTCTACGATTTCTGATTAGTTTATAAATATTTTAGCGCGTACCTCCAATACAGAATGGAGTATCTAGTCGGGATCCAGGGTCCGGATTTTGTCCTCGTCGCCGCCGATAATGTTGCAGCCAGCAGCATTATTCAGATGAAACATGGTATGACAACGCGTTAGCTTGATATTAGCCGGTAATGTTAATTTGGTTAAAACAGCTAATAGGTTTCTTTATCTTCAACGTTTAAACCCAGCATATGCTAGGTACACGTCATTGATAACTTTTGATCTTGACAAAAGTAATGGATAATATGTAACTTCATCTATTCGCTCACAAGTCAATCACACATTTTGACAACTTGTGCTAGCTAAGCTAATCTTTGCTAACGCTAAGTGAAGTAGCACGCTAGTCATTTTACATTGTGTGTTTCATTTTCTCTTCCATAATAGATAACATTATCATTAACAATATGTCAAGCCATTGTAGGTACTGTTCTTCTCGGACATATATTTCTTCTACAGTGCTGATTATTATACTAAAGTTAAAAAGTTTAAATCAAACTGTCCAACCAGGTCTCCCAACAGTGAAAGTGAAAGTCACTGCCGGTTTAATGACGCTCGCTCTGGTCGTCAGTAAATGTACACTTACCGGTAAATAAATTACAAACACGAATCTGAGAAAGAACTGACCCGTGTGTTTCAGACTATGACAAGATGTTTAAACTCAGCGAGAAGATTCTGCTGCTGTGTGTTGGAGAAGCGGGAGACACAGTACAGTTTGCAGAGTACATCCAGAAGAATGTTCAGCTCTACAAAATGAGAAACGGTAAGAACATAAACTGCATAATTTGTGCAACACTTTGCTTCCTTTTTCCTTACAGGTCTTTACTTTAACTCCAGGATGTCAATGCATTGTTTAAAAATTAGATGCCAGTACTGATGTAACCAACATCAATAATATTTCATATTCCAATAACTTATTTTGAGTAATTATTGGATTAAAGAGTGAGTAAATAGAATAATATGAGCCTGAGCATCAATATAAAATCCTCCACCCGTTCCTTACTGAAAGAGTACAGACGCAATACTTTGTGTTTAAAGCCATTTCATGTTTATTTTTGCAGGCTACGAACTCAGTCCCGCAGCAGCAGCAAACTTCACAAGAAAGAATCTTGCAGACTACCTTCGGAGCAGGGTAAATATTGTCATACATCATAAGTCTTTCTACAGGGGAAACCGTTTTAATAGTTCATTTACGTGTTTTTGTGATAGTGCAAACAAGCAGTTAAATCACAAGAGACTTAAGCTGTAATGTTATTAAGACAAATATCCAGGATCGTCTCCTGCTTACCTATAATTTACTACACTAAAATGTAATTACAATTTGATTAAATGTACGTACGGCACTGACCTTTTCAAGATGTAATTGCTTTTTACAGAGATTGTGTCAAAGAGCCATTAGAGTCACAGAAAACACATAATAGTATCTTTTAATTTTGTGCATGGGTGTAATAGAGTCTGATGGGAGGTATGACTATAAGGATGACCAAAATAATTGTTTGAGCTCTGGGGCAAACCTTAAGGCTCTCAGCTATAACAAAAAACAGTGATGTCACTCTAAGGACTAACCATAAAAAGTTCCACCAGAGTGTTCACTTCTGGTATCCAATGAAATTATAGCATTGATTTAGGATAAAGAAATAAGATCAGCACCATACAGTAGAGCATGGATACCTTAACCGAGCCTGTCAGGACTCGTCGGAACCCAAAACTAGCTGCCACCAAGCTATCAACATTGCAAAACCGCTAAAACCAATTCAGTGCTTCAGCACATTTATTGTCTCAGGCAGGGTTCGGACAGAAGTATGCAGCCTGAGATGTTCTGTACTGTAGACTCCATTGATATAAACAAGATCATATCCAACATATTTATAAACAGCCAGTATATTTAGTGACTACAAAATATCTGAATGTGTTGAATTCATCATTGTATTTGAAAGTAAGGTAGTTGTGTAAAAGGCTCACACAAGCTCCACATATATAAACTTATCTTTCGATGAGGTACTGCCCTATGTTGCTTTTCTCGGACCTCCTCCTTCTATGCTTCAAGTTTGCGTCTACCTGTGCGCTTCACATCTTTTTTACACCCCCCTAAGAGGCATCCAATATCGTGTTTGTTTTCTCAGCAAGTTGCACATAAACCCAATGTGTCAATGGCCACCTTCAAATGACAAATATAATTGAGTGATGACTGGACATTCCCATAAATATTTTGATTTCTATTTTACCCTAACTGTTAAGTGTGATGTGCAATCAAATTTTTCTTAAGGAGCTAATGATGGAATCACTGATGAATTATCCTGATTTGTATCGGTATATGTGGTTTGTTTACTCCTATCATTAAGACCTTGCCGTCTCTGTGACGTGACACTGCCGTGACAGTTCCAAATGAGTAGTTATCACTCTAACGTTCAGGTGGGAATTAAGTCACGCCTCCAATTATACCTGTTTGTGTCGTTATCAGCTTGACACATCTTGGCTTCACCAGTAGATGTATTTTGACACTGACACGTACATTTGTCAGCGTGTTGTGAATGGTGACGGAGGTCTCTCCCTCTGAGACCTCATGACAACACCTGAGCCTGCGACACTGTCCTACAACCCTACTCAACAACTCCTCAGGGTATATTACCAACGTACCACAGTTTGGATCTACTGTATATAAAAAACTGATTTTTAACTTGCAAGCAAGAGATAAAACATACTGCATTAGCTAAAAGAACTAAATGTCTGCCTCCACAGGTGGGTCTTCAGTTCAGTTTTTTTTTTAAGATGTCAGCATATCTAATCTTCCACAGTCATTGAGCATCTTAGAGAAAAAGCAGTTTTCAGTCTTGTTCTGCTGGCTACTTTAGAAACAGTTGAAGGACCAGAGGGCCTCCGGGCTCCTTTTGATTGATAAGGAGTTAGAAATCCAAAATGTAAGCGGCTGCCTATACCATTAAGAGATTCGTATGGAAGTTTAAGGACCTTCAATCAATTCTGAAAGAAACAGAGAGCCAATGCGAGATAACTAAATGAAGAGTTCTGTCATCTTTGTTAAAAGTCTGGCACGACAGTTCTGAACTAGCTGACGTTTTCCTGTCACCTTTTTTGGTTGACCACTGAATTTTAGTAGGGATTTAAAACAGCCTTATTTGGCAACACATCACTGGTGGAAGAATATTGTTGATTTGCTAATGCTCAAAGTTTTTATCATAACCTAAAATGACTTCAAGGCTCTTGACTTCTGGTTTGGTCTACTGATCCAGGTAGAGAAGGGAAACGTTTCTTCCAGGTATTAGAGTGAAGAACTAGACTGAGGTGCATTCATACTCAAAGAGAACTCCCTTGGAGATGATTGTCTCTGAATTGATTACAGAGACATGGATTTTATTAGTTATGAGATCTGTGCTTCCTTTAAACTTTAGTGTTTCTGTGGCTGGGTTTAAAAAAATGCTGGTTATTAATGATTCTCATCATTTATAACAAAACAATACTTCTTTGATACCATGGTTTAGGCACCGGATGTTTAATTTTCCAAAATTGGCTACACTGTTAAATATCGCAAAAAATATTATAATCAAGTATCATTTGTTTTTTTTCTGTTAAGACTTCTTCTGTTATTGGCGCTAAATGCTTAAATGTCCGTTCCAGTTTCTGTAAGTCCCTAAGATAACATGTCAAGTACCTTATTTTGTCCCACCAGAAATCACAATCCCAAAGGTCTTCAATTTTAAATGTCACACAAGACAAAGAAAGTTTCAACTCTTTACATTTGAGAAGATGGAATCTGCCAAAGTATTTGTCTGAAAAACGACTAAGTCCAGGAAGCCGTCGTCAGAATAGTTGCTTCTCATATCTCTTGCACTAATTTGTTAAGAGTAGTGCAGCTGCTGCCTTTCACAACAGCAGAAGGGTGAAAATAATTACAAAAAACAATTAGTGTGGCAGAGAAGGGAATGTGGGACACATCGAACCGGGGATAGGGGTTGAGCAGCAGCAGGAGGAGGAGCAGTGGGCGTCCCGGGGGGGACAACTAGACCCAGTAGACAACACTGCTCAGACTGGAGTGTGAGAACGAGCTGATGTCAACGTACACAGAAGTTTAAGGCCCTTCGTGGGGCTTGCTGATAAAGCTGAAAAAATCACGATAAGGGTTTCTTTCGGTCTTTTGATAATTTTCCGATGACCTATTTTTAGTAATTACCAGGAGAAACAGAAGGCTGAATTTGACCACTTTATAGTTTGAATTTAATTACCGCACCTTGAATGTAACCACTTTATTTATCAAGGCTGACGGGTAATAATTTAAATGTTAAACAGATATAGGTCATGATTGACAGCAGATTGTATAACTTACTCCAAAGGCTGGAAGTGGCTAAGGTGGTAAGACGTCCACAGTCTTATATCACAGCACATGTAATGTTTCTACCACAATACAGTAAATGTTCTGCAAATTCAATTAAACTTTTCCTTTATTTCTTTTATTTGGAATTTCAATTTTCAAACCAATTTTCAGTATCACTCTCGTCCGTCCATCCGTCCATCCGGTACCCAATATTGAAAAGACTGGTTCAGTTGCACAAACACTTGATGGGGACGTCCCTACACGAGTACTATATGCTTCGACGTAAAGGGACCTATAGCATCGGGATCATTTTATTCAGTCAGGGTTATGGAGGATGGTATTTATATTCATGTCTTGCCATAAGCTGCAAGTGTATCTTTATTTTTGTGCCCCCCGGTTATGAATTTGGCTGTATGAGTGCAGGATTTACCGATGCTGTGTTCTCAGGAGTGTTTAGAAACTGAGGCAATAGCAGTTTTTTCTTTGCATCCCACACCTTCCTCCAGCTATGCTCTCCTCACATTCAGCAACCTCCAGAGTACGTGGACATTTGCAAATTATGTTGTATAAACAGTTTTTTTTAATTGTGTTTTTTCCCCCAGAACATCTCCAGTGTGTAGAATATGTAATGTGTCCTGCCCACTTGACTGTGACAGTGAAATATAGACTCTTAAACAACGACAAAGACAAAACAGATTATAACCATGTTAATATGTCAGTGTGGTGTTTCTCATGTGTTAAGACACATCAGGAGAGAAATAAGCCGTCTGTCATGTCATCTACTATGTAACTGCAGAATGTCAATGCCAGGTGCTCTCAGTACTTTCCTTATCATCAGCATCTGACCTCTGAATGTTTATCTTCACAAAGTTAAAAGCAGCTGACCTTCAGAGTGGATATTCATCTACAACTATTGCTTAAACCTTTTAATGCAGTTACTAAACCACAAGTCAAGGCATGAAACTTTATTATTTGCATGATCAATTTATTTAGTACGTTTTATAGGCTTAATCCTAATTCAAGGGTCAAATGTGACCTCTTTAGATTCTCCTTTTGTATCTTTCACAGCCCCAAGCCCAAAAATATTTCATTTAAACTAATTAAAAAAGAGAAAAACAGCAGTTGAATTGGAAAGTTTCTTCATGTTCTGCAAACTATTTGACCATTTCAATGTCGTGTTTGGTCTGACCAACAGTCAGGTTCAATTTCAGATTATATAAAATACAAAAAAGCAGTAAATTAACACATAAGAGACTCAAATCACACAATACAACACTAATTCTATTAATTAATAGATGATGAAAATAGTCCAGAAACATTCTCTGTCAATGAAAAATGTATTTATTGTTTAAACTCGGGTGCTTAATGATGCATAATTCATAAACAGATAATAATCTGTTTGCCCTCCTCCTGTTATAATCCACAGCTTCCAGCATTAATGCACTCTGACACAGATTTAGCCCATTTGCAGAATAAAACAAAATATAGATTTATTTGAAAATGCCTGTAGTCCAAGACTCTGTTCAATTGTTGTCTGGGCAACTGGCCGGATACGTCCGAATTTATTTAATTAACTGGATTAAATCACTGCAGATTACAATTGAGAACGGCAGGATTTATCAAGATAATGATCTGTTTTGCGTCTCAAACCTTTTTTCTACCATCCTTAAATCATCTTCTGAACGCCCCACCCTCCCCCTCCTCAAAAATAATCACATGATAGCGCCAGCATGTGCAGACCCCTAGGTTAAAAACCACTGGCTGATAAATTAATCAGTGCTGTATTGTTAATTCTGATGGCCTTACTCCTGCAGGATGAATTACAGATGAGTCCTTTTAGTCTGAAAGATATCGTACTCCAGTGGCCGCAGACCTCCGGGAGGTGTAGTTAGCTAAACTCAGCAGAGCATGTCTGAGCGGAGTAACTCACTGTTCACATGTAACCGTGTGCTTATGAGGCTTCCGTCCAGAAAAACAAGGGCTAACCTCTGGAGTACGGCTTTTACTCAAACCTTGGAGAGCAGCGAGAGATGCTAGACAAAGCGGTAACCATAATCACCTGAGGCCTGGACGGGGCTGCATGCATATCAGCAGGGTTACGCTTAGAATTCACCACACAGCGAAATCAAGTTCAAAATGTTAGTTGCATAGAAACTCTGCATCTGCTTGGCTTTTATTTGCTTTATTTTCCTCCACAGATAATATTTCTACCAAAGACTGAGATTCAATTAATAGGGTTTGAATTGACAGCTGGTTGTCAAAACTCCTGGGAGGCAGAGGGTTTATATATCTTAGGTGGAAGGTAAACCGTTGCTTTTTATATACAAGTGGATATTTGCACTGCGGCAAGTCAGAGTAAAAGCGTTTTGTCAATCTTTAAAGTTGGCGGTGCTTATTTGTAGTTTTCTTGAAGGCCGCAGCAACAGTTAGCCTCTGTGCCGCGGCGTTCTACAGCTGGCCCCATATGTGTTTGTGAAATATTTCTTAACACGGGCACACAATGGGCACAAATAATTACTGGTGCCATATTGCAGGCAGCTCCTCAGCTCCTGCACAGATGAACAATTAATACAGCAGATTGAGGAGAAATGCCAATAAAGAGAACATGCCCCGGGGCCGGGTGCAAAACTAGGGGGAGGGGGGAAGGAGGGAGGGAGTGTTGGAACGTGGCAGAAGACTTTTTGGATGTTTGTGTGGTTTTTTTTTTAGCAACGTGACCTTCATTTTTGTCAACACTAAAGCTGCTTTTGCTTCAGAATATATACTTCTGATGTCTTGAAGGCATCGTTTAATAGTCTGGGAAATTATCTTCTCGCCACGAGTTGGACCGAGATGTTCGATACAACTTTCCTTTTTGAATGTATGAAGTTAGAGACAGAAGATGGTTAGCTTAGCTCCTCAGTCACAGCGCTTGCCCACAGATGTTGCTGGTTAAATGAAACGCGTAGCTAACAAAGAAGAGGGCTCTGCATCAACTTCATTGATGCTGCGTAAACCTAAAAACACAGTCTGTATGTGGCTGTATGTATGTCAGTAGAATGAAAGTCACCTGTTTACTAGCTGACATTGAAGGCGCTAACGTTACCCTGGCTGTGTGTGAGTCTATCAGATAAAGCCTGTAATTAGAAAATGAACTCTTATTTCTAGACTGTGTTCGTTGCTAAGCTAACTATCTTCTGGCTCTAGCTTCATGTTTTTCCATTTCACCCTGCAAGAAAGTGAATATAAACATTTCCACAACGACATTCTATTTCACGACGTGTTTGCCTGAACGCAACGTCACAACGGGGGATAAAACATATGATTTGCATTGTTTGTATGTGAATCTGGGTGTGAGTTCAGGTGGCCGTGTTAACAAGGTGCCTGGTTCCCCACCGAGGTGACACGGGAAAGGAAGGTTATTTTGATGCCAAGTCCATATTATTGTTACATTGTAACCAGTGAGACAGGTGTCTTGTGGGTGGGTGGGTGGGGGGGGGGGGGGGGGCCCCCCCGGGGG
>CAAKHC010013762.1:0-19819 GCA_901007825.1 Macroramphosus scolopax | reverse complement strand
TGTGTGTGTGTGTGTGTGTGTGTGTGTGTGTGTGTGTGTGTGTGTGTGTGTGGGGGGGTGTGTGTGTGTGTGTGTGTGTTTGTGTGGGTGGGGTGGGGGGGGGGGGGGGGGGGGGGGGGGGGGGGGGGGGGGGGGGGGGGGGGGGGGGGGGGTGACACCACTGGGGCGTACGCAGGCTCACCGAGGAGTTAAAGCGCACACGCATAAACACACACGCACTAATATATTCATCCTAAGATTCACACAGGCTCACAAACACAGCATCTCTTTCTAGTGCGTGTGTTTGCACGTACACAACCATCGTTAACACTCGTACACTGAGCCCCCCACTCCACAGGGAATATAACAATCATCATTCCCCTTGTGGCAAACGGAACGCTAACACAAGTCACAGAAATAAACAGGTCAGACGAGAGGTAAATTGAAATGACAGGGCAGGTGTGTAGATCACAACTCTCCTGGCGTCATATGAATCATATTTGCCTCACTGCACGACAGAGAATACAATGTTGTGTTCTCTCTGCTTTGTGTTGTCGTACCGCCGCATCTGTCAAGAATTAAGACCATAAGTTGTTTTCAAATCCCCCAAAATTGTCTGTCGTTAAAGGGATATTTTTAAGTGAGGAGGACGAGGAGGAGAGAAAATTATTAGTGTTTTGGAGGAAGAGAAGGGAGAAGAGGCTCGAAGCATAAAAGATGTAATTTCAAAAGATGAGGGGGGGGTGCGGGGTGGCAAGAGGAACGACTTTAAAAGTTTTTAATGAGCCCTGGCGCTACTCCAGGGCACAGGGTGAAGGCGGTGGAGAGGGGAGGAGGGCGGGAGCGAAAAAGGGAATGAAGAGGGAGGGAGGGCACGATGAGGGGAGCAACAGGGGTGCTGACTTCCAGCAGATGTCACACTGCCAGTGACACCCTGATTAACCCCTCACACACACACACACTCCTCTGTCCTGTGACGCCCTTTCACCTTTTCTCCCCCTTCACCCCCCTCCAGCTACTCCCTCTCACCGCTGTTTACGTCGTTGATGTTGCCGCGGTGCGCGTCACCCGACATCTCTGCATAGTTTAAAACACAAAGTCGATAATTAGGAGCAATCTATTTGCGTTGAGTTGAATGTGAAGTTGTACTTTTCAAGTTCAATCGCACCATCCTGCTCCTGATTTCAGCTGCGGTTATGTTGATATGAAAGAAATGTTCTCTAAAAAAAAAAAACAGCCTCGTACATGATGCTGTCCAAAATGTAGAATGAAGCGCTGTGCACCAAAAAGGTTTTAAAACATGTTTGCCAGTGTTGAAAATTCCCTCCTTTTTGTCAGATGATGAATCAAGATGTTCATAAACAGATGGTTGACATGGTGTCTTTAAGTGTGTTACACCACCTTTCGACTGCAACACTCACCTCTGTTTCTGACAAAATATTGGTCCGTAGTATCAGACTGTGTGTTTATCCATTTAAAGCACGTTAGGTTAAGGTTGGGCGATAAGGCCAAGAAATCCTTCATCTTTCCATTATCTGAATCTGGTTGCTAATGCTCCAAATGTATCCATTGATGATCTATTGATCATCATTGATATTGATGTATCACATTGAAACCTCGTTTTGAACTCGGGGGTTTTAGATTTCACCATATTCTCTCACGATTCACAACCTTCGGCACAAACTGTGACGCCTCCTTCTGGGCATAGATTCCCCACATCTCAGAAGTCTACTGGAGGGATGAACAACACTATTCCCCAAATAATATTCCCTTATTTGGGCTTTTGACGCTGTTGGTGGATATCGCTGTCTTAGCACGATACTCGTCGTCTGCCAGCTGTTACCGGATCAACGTTGTCTGACTGTGAAATCCACATCATTTATTCACATCATTTTCATACTCGTTAACAGAAGTCTCAAACCTCTTTATTCCTTATGTTCCTCCACTAGTTTAATCAAGACTTTCAATTAATTTCTTCTCCATCTGTGTGTCAGTGCTTCATCAGTTACAGCTTAAACACACCCAACAAATGAGAGCATCACTCAGCAGGATCTTTAAGTCAGTAAGAAGGACATCACCTCAGGCCACAAATTATTATTTGGGGACAGTGTAATATTTATTTTTATTGTACAGAGGCTCCAATGTGCTTTTATTTAGCTTTCACACCCTAATCAGCCAATGTCACGACTGCTATATTTGGTCTCTCGATGTATTAAAAGAATAAGTGATATTTGCTCTCAAACACCTTTTTTTTGTAAAAGAAAACAACAAATGTTAATCCTTCGCTCTCCCCCCTCTCTCGCCCCTCCCTCTCCTCTCGCCAGACTCCATATCATGTGAACCTGTTGCTGGCGGGCTACGATGACACAGACGGCCCAGGTCTCTACTACATGGACTACATGTCTTCCCTGGCCAAGGCCCCCTTCGCTGCCCATGGCTACGGAGCCTTCCTCACGCTCTCCATTCTTGACCGCTACTACAGGCCAGGTCAGTGAAGAGAAACGCCTCTCGAATGTTTTGCTTTTTATTTTTCCCTGTGAGATGAACTGCAAAGACACAAGTGTGTAGAGTGTTTTGTACGGACTCATGGCTCATGGACTTCTTTCTGGCTTCAAATCCCTGCATTACGCTTCTCACTTGACCCTTCTTCCTGTTACCACACTATATCCACTTAATTTCCTGCTAATGAAAATATGTTCTTCCACTTTGCTTTAATCGTATTCATGTCTCCCTTTTTTCTTCCAATTCAGCATTCTCATTTTCTTGTTTTCTGTTCTAGATCTGACCCGAGACGAGGCAGTGGATCTGTTGAAGAAGTGCATTGAGGAAGTTAGTTCAATTAGTTTTATTCAAATACAAAAAAACTTCATATTTAATTAATATCTTACTCAGCCTTTCTTATAGTAACACGAGGAAGAGAAAGTGTCCATCCATGTCTGCAGTGTAGTCCTGAGCACCTAAATATTCCTCAATATTATCTGCAATCATTCTGTTTATTTGTGCCTTTTTCTTACTGTTTCTTTCTGTTTCATGCTGTTTCTGACTCCTCCAGCTGAACAAGCGCTTCATCCTCAACCTTCCCTCCTTCACCGTCCGTTTGATTGACAAGGAGGGCATCCATGACCTGGAGAAGCTCACCCTCGGCGCCAAGTGACTGCTGACTCCTTAGCTACCGACCCTCACACCCTCGTCTCTTTTTTTTTTGTACCATTGACCTCCTTGCTCTTTCTGTTCCAATAAAAATGACACACAGTTGAGATAGAAGCTCTTTGTCCCTGTGGTGCTTTCTCGTTGCTCTCTAGTTTACTCATCTGCACATAGAAAGAGAACACCCTTCTGGCAGTGTACTTTTGCACTTGCATTCAGTCGGTGTGCATGTGTGTAATGTACACTCGCTCATGCTTGTACACGTGTAATAAAACAGACGTGCAAAAGCATACGGCGTTACTGAGACTAGGAAAAGTAGCAGTTTTCTCACAAAGTGTCTGTGTGTGAGTAAACTAAATAAAATAAAGGCAGAACTTGCTGTAAAGTCTAATCTTGGTTATGTTCAGTGATGTCTTAGGACATGACTTGGAAGGTTAATGATAATACATTGATCACAATGTCACAAAATAAGGCCTCAAAAAGTACCGGTGAGTTGAATCAACACCTCCCAGATGTAGCGTCAGGAAATTAACTGACATAACCTGCACACAGTTCGCATTTGCTGCCCGACTGTTGAGTCTTGTTACATCACTATTGAGCATTGCAGAGTGTGCAGAAACAAATCCAGGTGCTGGATGTTGAAATATGTACGTAAAAAAAATTATATTTTTTATGTTGAAGTTTATACTGAGGTCATGTAATGCAATGAACCATCTTCAAGATAACTTGGGAATATTTTCTCTCTCCCCCCTGAAAAAATTCTGTAAAAATCAAAATATAAAATCAAACATAACTTAAGGTGAGAAAAGAAGTCCTACTGGTTCTAGTGTAGGTTTTGTGCAGTCTGTCCAAGTGGTGTTGCCGTACCGCAGCAGAAGCTTGACTACTGTTGGAAGATACAATGTGACCCAGTGGACTGTCTCCATGGTTTTTTAAAATATTTTTAAGAAAGGCAACACGTAAATTCTGACATCACATTCAAGGAAATAATGCAATTTACTATTTGAAATCATAGTTTCCTATTTTATTAAACATTTTAAATTATATTATATATATTCAAATTTAAAAATTATAGATTTTACATTTGTACGGAAGATAGGATGAAACAAGAAAGATCACTTGTTTAATAAATTCCAAACAGCTGTTTGGCAATTCCACCAGCGTTTGAATTGAGCTCTTTGCTCCATATAAATAGGAGAATAAACGCTAACTCCGAAGACGGATTTTTAAAATGCAATCTCACTAATTTAAAGATTAGAGGGTCTTGTACTGCTGCACTTCCTGTTGGCGCCTGAGGCAAACTAGTTGTTGACTCCAACTCAATGTTATTATACTCCGATCAATAATGCTCCAGATCTGACCTGCTGAAGAAATGTGGTTGACCAATGCGCTGAAACTCAGAGGAATATATATTTGTATTTGAATAATATTATTTGTATTTAATCCTCTCAAAGAAAAAATAATAACCAGAGAATTTTTTTTTCTTATATTAATACTTGATTTACGTCTCCCAGCAGATTTAAGGACGGAACAGTGGTGATAGTAAATGCAGTTTTCCAAATTGCAGGCTCCGTCAAGGTTTAAATACATCAGTATCAATTCAATTTCAAGTCCTCAGATACTGAAATTCATTTTTTAAGTGTTTTAAATGTTCTATGTGGATGATCTCTGGAAACCTTTTGATTTACAAGCAGCTCCTGAAATACGTTCAGTTCTCCTCCATCAATGTTGACACTACCCAGAGTGATTCTGTAATGAGCACGCTGTAAATGTAAGAACCAGGGCAAGCTGGTAACATCAGAGCTGAATAGGTGTGTGTGTGAAAGAGAGAGAGAGAGTCTAAGCCTGTGTGTATGTGGCTCTATCACCGTCTCGCTTCTCCACCACAGACAGGTGATTAATAAACATTAAACAATCCCTCCTCTCTCAAACACACCGGAATCTGACGGGAAGAGCAGCATATGTTTGCCTGGAGGCACCGAGAGAGATGGAGAGCGGCCCCGCTGAGTGTCAGATAGAGGGAGAGAATAGGGGATAGAGGGTGAGGAGGGGGGTTAGGTTACAGAGAGGGAGATGAAGGGATGGGGGGGAGCTACAGAGGAGGGTAATGAGATGGGAGGAGAGAGTGTGAGATAAGACAGGTAGAAATGTTTGAGAGTGTATGAGCAGGCGACATATGTATGTGTGCAGTCCCTGGAAAGCAGTAATTGCTGTGAGTATCTCATCCTGGTTAAATAAAGAGAGGGTTTTCAGGGGAGGCGGATGGTGCAACCAGGAGCAGATGGATTGAGGGGGGAGCCAAGGTATGTGGCTTGCTGGGCGCTGGGGGTCGCACCACTGCTCTGCTCTCCCTGGTGCAGTGTTCAGGGCTGCAGATGTGGCGCTGGGCCCCTGCAGGAGACCTGCATGCATAGAGAGGGGCCCTGAATGTTTCAGACACACTCCTAAAATATAAACATGAAATTTGAACATGTGTGTACCAGCTTTAGACGAGTACTGAAAGGGTGTACAGTCATGCTAACATGCTGATGTTAAGTCATGTTCACCATCTTAGTTTAACATGTTAACTGCGAATTAGCACTGATAGGACAGCATCAAAAGATAACTATTTAACTTTCATTCATTCCCCATCAATCATTCTAATGGTGTACTGACTCATAATACGGAGGATGACGTCTCTTTCATTCCCACTCCGCGCCATGAACGCCTGTTCTTGCACTCACATGTAACGTGGAGTTAGCAGGCAGGAAACCTGAGTGAAGCTTTACAGCCACAGGAACTAGCTCGGAGTTCTTGGCAGCGACAAAGAAGTTGACAGGCACCGGGGAAACTAAGAAGAGACAAAAAATACCTTACCTGCCACTTGCCACTCAATCTGTGTTACGCTCATTAGTTTTAACACAACTGCTTGGCCTTACCTGATCTGATGAGTAACTGTATTACGTTCAATTAATGTTGCAAGTAGTGCGGTAATCTCCCCACTGATATATAAACAAAATTAAACATAACATCATCCAATTATTACCACTTGTGCCAGGAAATGACGCTGTTGGCAAGTAGAACTACGTTATGCTGCTTGAAGGAATCACCAAGGTTATCGTAATTCATCCTGAGGGGAAGATGAATGTTTGGACAAAATTTGCCTCCAAGACATGACACTCTGGATGGGGAAATGTCAGAGCCAAACCAAATCATTAGGATTTACTCGACCTTGTGAATAAAAAAGATATTTCACGTGGGAAATTTCAAACTGCTCAAGACGACAAAGCACCACCAAAGTCAGTAATCTTCATCATCAGGGGACAATGAACGTCTGTGCAACATTGAACAGCAATCCATCTCCTATTTTAGTGTTTGCGATATTTCCTTCTGAAGCAAAGTGCTTGGCTAACTGACTGACCAGTTCCAGTTTATCAAATGTGACTTTTTTCTATCTTGTATAATTGGAATTTGAATGTATTTGGGTTTTGAACTGCTAGCGAGACAAAACAGGCAATTTTTAGATGCTACTTTAGACTCTGGGACATTACCACAGACATCGTTCACTACTTTCCAACATTGTATTGGCTAAGTAAATAACCGATTAATCGAAAAGAATATTGACGGATTAATCAATACTACATTTAAGAGTTAGCTGGAGCCCGAGCTGTGACCTTCCTGTTTGCGTGGGAATGGACTTTGCTGACAGGGATCAATAAAAAAATGTTGTTATTGTGACAGAGGGGGAAAGAAGTGGGCGCATTCACAATAAAAAACAAATAAAACGATTTAATATTTGCATTTAAAAGTTAGTTAAAAGTGCCTGAAGGCACCATTACTTTTTTTATTAAACACATTCATGAAACGTAACGAATCCATTCTTAATTCTTTAATAATATATTACATTTATGCCGTAATACAATAATAATAACAACAGTAATAACATTAATAATAAACATACACGGAAAGTACAAAATTATTTTCACCAACACGCAGCACTTCAAAATAAAAGCAAACAAATGTCTTTAGCTGCCTTTTACTCCTCCTGACCCCACTGTTGACCCAGAGAACTCAATTTCCCATGAGCACCTGCTAAGTACAAACGGAAGCTCTGTCCAATCAGATGGAGTTAAACATCTCGCGAACTTCCAGAGGAGCAAAGAGCAGTTTGTTGTCTCAGATATGGCTTATGATGCGTCCCAGGTGAGTTCAGTCCAAAATGTTTCAATGTGTTTGTGAGACTTGTGAGAAGGGGGGGTTCGGGGGGCTTCTAAAAACACAGATAACAGCTGACATGTTTATGTAACTAAAAAACAAGGTGGGAAATAAATAAAACCGTACTGCTATATGCAGGAACTCCTCCTGTTTTGTAAACGCATACCAGCTATTGAGAAGAGAGGTCCATGCGTCGTTGAGAGTGAGGTGCTTGTGGACACACATTACAGTACAGATATCATTAACCACGTCTCCTTGACGAGAGGGTCCGCAGAGGTTTCTGGTGGGAAAAAAAATCTCAGTTTTTGTCCTGAGGGCGAAGGTAACGACACAGAGGGGCACCAGTCAGGCTCCTCCCCTCCTCCTTCCTGCCACTCCATCCATCCACACATCCCTGTGTCCTCCCTCTATTTGCGGTGCTTCATCTCCTTGTCGTGGTGGCTCTTCCCTCCCCCTTCTCCTTTATCCAGCATTTTGATCGCCTCCATCAGGTAGCTCTGGAAAGCGGAGAGTGCAGCGCAGATGGCGGGAGTCCCGAAGCCGTGAGTGAGGAGGCTGAAGTGGGTGAGGCTTCCCTGGAGGCTGGGCTGAAGGCAGGGAGCGGGTCTGCTGCCGCCGAGCGGAGAGCGGTCCTGGGACATCAGGTCCACGAACTCCTTACAGATCTCCCTGAAAAGACATGGACGAGTTAGTTTGCAGTCTGTATTCTTATAGAATACAGATGACTTAAATTTAAACTCTGAAATTGTAAATTATGAGTTATGCGGAGGCTTTGTGCTTTAAGTGGAGGTCAAAATGTAGCTTCAACTTGTGTATCAGTTGGGAAATTAAATTTGGCATCTAGTCTATTTCAGCCTTAATCACAGACATGATCAACACATCGAGTTTTATATTCATTATATCAGCCGTTTAGCAGCCTTTGGCACAAACGTGGCAGATCCAGGAATCTAGCACAGGTTGGCTTCACAACACCAGGTGAATACCGGACTGAAATGTGCAGGTAGTGACAGCACTCACTTGGTAGCGAGCAGCATGCTGCGTCGTGTGGGGAGCTGGTCTGGCTCGCTCTGCCTGCACAGATACTCTGCGGTGGCTCTGGCTGGAAACTCTGTCTCACACACATACCCAAAGTCCCTCGCCAGATGGACGGCCTCACCTGGAGGAGGAGGAGGAGGAGGAGGAGGGGGAGGAGGACAGAGGCAGAGTGAGATAGACAGAGTCTGTTAGATGAGAAATATCAAATGTAGCACACCACAAAAAGGAATAGCATAACATTATTTACGCTAGAAAGCTTCTATTCTGCAGGTTTATAAGAGTCAAAGATCCTCACGCTGGCTAATATTCCACATCAAATCGTTATCCACTAAAATGCTTTTAAGCGATACACAGTCGACTGCTGAGACTACTCAAGTCAGCTCGGGTCACAAGATGAACTGTGGGACCATTTTTCTCACTTTCACGACTCAAACAGTTTGCTGCTCTTTGGCTTTGTGTGGCAGACGCGGCTTCAGCTTTTCAAATGACACCATCAGTGTGTGTGTGTGTGTGTGCGCGCGCACACATGCATGCAGCCATCCATGCAATGACTGTTTATTCATGTCTGCTCATGCGAGCAGATTTCTATGTGAATATGTGTCTCTATCTGTCAGGATATATGCAGGTCACTGTATGTGTGTGTGTGCGTGTGTGTGCGTGCGTGCGTGTGTGTGTGTGTGTGCGTGTGTGTGTGTGTGTGTGTGTGTGTGTGTTTTCCCTACCCTCCACCAGAGATGTTAGCAGAGTGACGTTGGCGGCCTTGCGTCGCCCGGCGGGCAGGTTGAGGCCAATCTTCTCCAGACGCTCTCTCAGACAGCGGCCACCATTCTTTGACTTCGCCCTGAGGGGGGACAGAGAGCAGTTTTTAGGAGATGCTGTGTGTGTGTGTGTGTGTGTGTGTGTATCCCACCCTGTGTTTGTTTGTCTTTATGAGGCTAGTTGTTGTGTTTTTGTGGATGTGCCTGTGTGTGTGTCTCTGTGTGTGTGTTCCTGGGCTGTGTGTGTGTGTGTGTGTGTGTGTGTGTGTGTGTGTGTGTGTGTGTGTGTGTGTGTGTGTGTGTGTGTGTGTGTGTATCCCACCCTGTGTTTGTTTGTCTTTATGAGGCTAGTTGTTGTGTTTTTGTGGATGTGCCTGTGTGTGTCTCTGTGTGTGTGTTCCTGGGCTGTGTGTGTGTGTGTGTGTGTGTGTGTGTGTGTGTGTGTGTGTGTGTGTGTGTGTGTGTGTGTGCCCGTGTGTGTGCCCTATGTTTCCTGTCAACACAGATAGTGCCTTGTGTTTTACATCACTGCCTTTCATTGTGCGTTTACGGTCAATATTTATATATGCTTACATTTTGAAAGCTATGACCGACAATGCTGTATTGTTATCTACGTGGAAGAGAGGAGAAACATTTACTATCCTTTAGATCTTTTAATGATCTCCTCTTGAAGTATTCCAGCCTGAAAACCGAATCATAAAGTTGTTCTTTTGGCCTGAGGCAGCGGCTCATTAAACCACATTGCTTCTCTTGTGATTTAGTCCCATGACCCATTTTGGGTCCTTAGCCCCGGCCCCCACGGTTATATTAAAGTGCTCTTACTCTGAAAAGCTCAAAGAAACAAAAAGGCCCAGATGTATTGAGGATATGGTTCATAGTTGAGGACTTTTTGGACTGTGATTACACCAGAAGAAAGTACAAACTTTTCTTCATACAACCTGTAATTACAATGTGATGTACGATGTAATTTCATCCTCAAACTGTTGATAACATTCAGAGCAGGAAGATGAAGATGCTGTTTGAACTCTGACCACCAGCCACGATGGCGACAGTGGGGAATGTCAATGACGTGTGCTGTGTTTCTTTCTCATTTAATTCCATCCAAACTTATGTTGATGTTTGACTTTAATCCCCACAACAGATTTGAAACCCACGTCACACATCTGCCTCTCACCTGCGTAGGACTCCCCCCAGTAGAGAAGCGTTGAGGCACTCGGGCGGGGAGAGGCGCCGCTGCACCTCCCCGACCGTGACCTTGTACTTGGAGGTGGAGCTGAGCAGCGAGAGGCGACCCGGGACGGAACAAAAAACCTCGGCTGGGTTGGACACAGCGCCCATACCGAGACCTTCCTTACAGAGGGACAAGGCCGACAGGGACGAACCATTCAGCTTGGAGGGGATAGGAACTGTGGATAGAAAGGGGACGAAGAGAAAGGTGAGCTTATTAACATACAGCATTTGCATAATTTGTGTCTGTGGCAGACGGAAAAAAAAACAACGCCAAACAGCATGGATACAGAAATGAATAAAGATAATCATCCTCAACATCTGTCGTCAGCGGTGACAATATGTTGTGCGACGGTTGAACTCCTGTTTAATCTATTCGGTGTAATATCCTCCCCTGTGTCGACAGCTCTAATTCTGGAGTGACGCTTGTTGATTCTGTTGTTTAAGCTGCCGGTTACGTTTTAACTGCCCGTTCTCAAACAGCTTTATTTCACACCTGGAACAGCTCAGTTCACACTCGACGTTCTTCACTGCGGTGAACTTCTGACAAGCCCAGAGTTTTCCAGCCTTTCCTTTTCTTTTCTCTGTTTCTTTAAGTCTTTTGTGACGTTAACTTTCTACCTGTTGCAGCCCAGCGAGGCCTCGTAAAAAAGGTATTTTGTGTATTGTATTCTGGGCTTATGATCATTTACACTCGCTTTGAGAGCAGCCCTTTCTTTCTCAGTCTCTTTTGAAGCTTTTATGAGATTATCATTTAATCCCAAATCCACTAACCATTCAGACATTTAACTGGAAATCCTCTGAAAGGAGAAGATTCAGTTAAATCAGCCATGTTCAGTGTGAGTGCGCTGAAATAATTCTCCACTTCTGAGGAATGAAATGACTCACAAGCACAGGAAGATGAAGTCAAGTCCTCACCTCCAGTAGATTAAGGGATTTGTAGGATGTTAGTACGTCCAAAAAGGACGTAATTTCGTAATTTAAAACAACTTTCAACACAAACAGCTGTGGACATTGTTGTTCTGTGGAATTATGATGATACACTCTATTTGTAAAAAAAAAAAGAAAATGTCTTGTTGCATATTTTAAATATTTTCTAATCTGTGAACCAAATTAAATTCCATTCACCTCACTTGAATTGAGAGTGTCGATATAAGAGAAAGAAACATTTTTTAAATATGTTCATGGGCATCATCGGTGAGAGACAGTGAGCCAGCTTGATTGTAATTAAGGAGAGGCAGCTCTTTAAAGTGAGAGCTCATTTAGAGGAGTAATTTCGCCAGCTTGAAATTATAGTGATCCATAAATGTGTGTCATTTTTTAACAAGAATATGCAACATGACATTTCCAACCTCCTTCTTCTGTTTTTTTTAGGTCCCTCCCTCCTAACTCCGTCTTAATAAAAATATTATCTGCACCACTGTACTCTGGTACGCTGTGGGTGGCCGGTGGCCCCTCTGTGACTCCCTGCTGTGCAGCACAGATCCCAAAGTGAAGAAATCTCTTAAAACGCCGTCATTCACAACCATCCGATCAGCCGGCGAGGCCGGAGAGGCCTCCAAAGCTCCCTCACTCTCTGCTTTGTCATCATCTGCCCCTCTCTTCTTCCTCTTATCACTCTTCTGGCTCCACTCTTTCTTGTGCCTCCCACTCTTTATCTTTCTCCCCCTTCCTCGTCTTGTTTCTGCACTCCGTCTCGTTCTGTTCTCCCTGCTGGAACTTCTTCTTCTTCACGGGGGCTTTAGGTTCGCTCTGATATCTCCTGTAAGAGTCTCGCTGTAGTAATTGATCAATTCTGAGCGTTTGTGCAAACAAGGAGGACGACTGTTGGTGTGCAGCAGCAACAATCAAGCACTTTCAATAATATAAGACACGTATGTGTGTGTTTCTCCTGCTGCCTGATCTGGACAACCACATCCTTGTATGTTGTGAGACCTTCGTGATGAATAGCTCCGACCACTGATGTGTTTGAATGGCTGAAGGCCAACATACAGATTTGTCAGATTGAAATGACTTATGTGAAGAGGCTACATCTACGATATAAAGACTCCACTATATCAAAGATTCACTTTACGTGGTTAGATATTTTATAACCCGCTAGGCGTCACATTTTACTCATTTTAAAGCAAATCCTAGCTCGTGTTGCAACATTCCGCACACACGAGCACGAGGTTTTTCCACAGTATCGCTCTCCACCAGCTACAAATCCAACTTGAATTTTCTAATCGTGCCCCTGTGTCTTCTGAAAAGAGACAAGAAATCCTGCCGTTCAGAATCGGTAATATTAGAGTGATCACACTCTGCAAATTTCCCCACAACTCCTCTTTTATCATGCTTTTTTCTTTGCCCCACTTCTCTCTCCTCTCCTCTTCACTCTAATCCCTCTCTCTCTCTCTCTCTCTCTCTCTCTCTCTCTCTCTCACACACACACACACACACACACACTCTCTCTCTCTCATATGACCATGAACAGTTCATTAAGAATGTGTGCCTTTGGGGTGAAGTCTGCAGCTGAGTATTAGAGGACTTCTTGACTTCAAATGAAATAGCAAAACAGAATTATTTATAGTGTGTGTGTGTGTGTGTGTGTGTGTGTATGTGTGTGCGCGCGCGTGTGCATGTGTGTGTGTGCGTGTGTGTAGACAGCAAGATAGACTGGTGTTGGAGTGCCCCTAAACACAAAACCCCCTTCAGCATGTATAGCACAATTATATAGGTGCACACTTAGACACAAACACACACATACACGCTCAATCTTTCTCTTCTCGCACACACACGCACACACTCACACACACACACACACGACACACACAGACAGACAGACAGACACACACACACGAAGAGAGCTTACCTTTTTTAATGACAGAGTGGTCGAGGATGCCCAAGGCTGATCCTTCCTCCATTCCCTGTGTCAGACAGACAGTCAGTATCATTTATCCACCGGCCTCATATACACACACACACACACGCACACACACTTGTACATCTCAGGCCAAAGCCAGATGAAAGGTTCGACATTTAGTTTTTTCCTCGCAGCGCACAAAAATAAGTCTCCATATCCAAAGTAAATAATAACATCTGTTACTCAGTCGATTCCATTCGATGCAAAATGGTTAAAGATCGAAGTTAAGGAACAATTTCTTCATATTTATTTTCCTATGGAAACAATGATTCTGACATTTAATGCTTGAATTTGCAGCATCATGTAAATATATACATGTTTCTATAAATTAGATTTCTATTGCTGAGTTTATCATCTAATTCAAGTTTTCATGTTTTAGTGCAAATATGAATAAATTCTAAATAAACTACTTTGCGTATAATGTTGTGTTTTCCTGGGACCCTGAACTCATCCTCATGTATTTCACTGTGGGCCCGTTTAGTGAAATATGATCATGAAAAAAAGGCCGCGTTCAAATAAATCACAATTTATTTGATCTTTTCATTCACTGAGAATGAAATTGTGTCGCAGGGGGATTCTCGGATGTGTCCTTTGTGGTTCAAACGCGAAGGGTTTAGTCGATGAATCAAATAAAGATCCTTGTCAGGCGGCTCGTTTAGCAGCAACATGCCCGCGTTGACTCCTTCCCTGGCGCTGCTCTCAGACGCTTCTTTGCTGTTAATGAGCGTGCAGATTCATTGGTCTCGGTGTGTTTCTCTACGAGGAGGCAACAAACAGCGTCTGCAGCTGCACCTGCTGCAGGGAGGCTGACTGCTCAATAAACCATAGAAACTATTCTTCTCCACAAAAAAAAAAGCTGCAGAAGGCAAAAAGGCTGCAGGAGAATCACTTTGTCTCTGCGCGATGCATCGGACAATAAAACTGCATGAATGAATAATAAACAGTGGACGAAATAATTTTGGAAATAATGCATCACCGTTTTAGAGATTTAGGGGTATTTTTTTTTAATATATATAACTCACAAAATATTTATCAATGCTATCTATATTAATTTAGATCATTTTCCTCAGATTCACCGTCAATTTTAATGATAATAAATTGGGGAATATTTAAAAACTCCGATGTATTATGTTAGGGGAAAAAAAACGCATTCAACAGGCGACATTACATTTACACTGGACAACACGGAGGATTAAATACTTTATTATTGCTCGTTTATGAAAAGAAAATCAAAACATTTCTCTTTATTTTCGTACAAATGTAGAGCAATAAATCAGAGCTGACGTCATCCTGGAACAATTAATAGTTTAAATTGTTCCGTTCGGAATGAGCTGAGGATATTTTTGTATTTGTGAATGTCAGTCATGACACACGATTTGTTGGAGAAAATTTAGATTCAGTCTTTTTAAAACAATAACACAGCCTAGAAATGCCGGAAAAGTTTTTACTTAAATTAAGGCTATTTCTTTATAAACTCACGTTTATTTTGCAGCAACATTTTTCAACATGCACGTATTTCTTTCAAGATATTTTGCACACTTCCCCAATGGTACTTTAGAGGCACTTCAATTGGCAAATATTAATAAAAGACTTAATAATAATATTAAACTCTTGTGCGCCCTCATTTTTTGGCAAGTGACCTTTACGCATCGTCTTACATCGCGCAGCGCACATCTGAGCCCCCAAAAGAGCAAAATAAATCACCTGAATATCCTCCAGGCCGTGATGTCCCAGGTGCATCCCGAGGGGACCGTCCCCAAGAGCCGCGGCACCTTCCCCGAGCCCGTGGAGCAGTCGGGGGACTGCTGCATAGTCCCGCCGGGGGTCAAGGCTGAGCGCCCGGTGCGACTGTGACAGGAGCCCCCCCTCCTCGGAGCGCGACCTCTGCGAGTGCCACGCTGCTTGCTGATGCTGATGGATGGAGTTGATGGAGGGGTAGGGGTCTGACAGGTGGGAGTACGCTGAGTCCTGGCTCTGGGAGTATGGCAGGGAGGACTGGGGATACGGTGGAGGGAAATACGGTGGCTGGAAGTCGGAGGCCGGAGTGTGGCAGAGTGGGGGAGCCGAGGAGTAGGCGGCCTGGTTCAGGGAGGACAGCTGGGAGAGGCGACCGCTCGGCGAAGAGCCGCTTAGTCCGTCTGCGCGGTCCTGCAGAGATTTCACACAAAGTT
The DNA here is from genome assembly GCA_901007825.1 of Macroramphosus scolopax. Lineage (NCBI taxonomy): Eukaryota > Metazoa > Chordata > Actinopteri > Syngnathiformes > Centriscidae > Macroramphosus > Macroramphosus scolopax. Next base: position 4,406 of record CAAKHC010013762.1, on the reverse strand, counting down.
TGAATCATATAAAAACTCCAAGGCCTTCACAAACCCTTAAACAGACGATTGCAACAAATATCAAATTAATTCCATAAACGGAGGCATAAATTGCAAGAGCTATTCAAGATTAGGAGAAATATTTAAAATACAATTTTAAATGCCACACAAAACAGCATAACCTAACATAGCCCATATATTTCCATTTTTATCAGGGGTGGAAACAGCAGCTTGAAGTGATGCGCACTGTCAGAAGAGCCTTTGGGTTCGCTGCTAAAGTGTCAGAAAGGTCACGACCACCAAGAAGCTGCACAAAGGACAGGTAACGCACAGCAGCAGCACTTACTCCTGGAGGGGCTTTGCATCTGTAAATTATCTGTCATCATGTCAACAAAACCTCGTTGACCTCACAGCTGAAAATAAGGCGCAGAAACCAAATTTAGTTGTATTTAGATTTGGAAGTTTGCTGGAATGCAAAAGAGAAATCTACATGTTGTGTTATTCCTGTGTAAAAAACACGTAGTCCACTAGCCTACATTTCTGCTCCCACTCATCCGGGTTGAATTGGATTTTTTTTTAAAGCTGGGTCATCCGGATCGATGCTATTGTGGTGCAACAATGTCCATTATCTGACACAGGCGGAGAGACAGGCAGACACAGGCCCGCTGCCAGGATCACACACATGATCCAAACTGTGGTTTATAATTCTAATTTACCAAGTGAGATTAAAAAAAATCCAAGTTGTACTTCTTGAGAAAGATGGTGATTCTCTATGTCACAGTTTGTGTTTTGCAGTGAGTGGACACTTCACTGTCAGTCGGTCTCACTTGCCCTGACAGTGCGCAGACAAAGAGCATCTCTGCGGACAGATGCGCAGCGCCGCACAGTTAACTCACTGTCAAACAGGCTAAATGGGAAGTATGGAGACTTGTCACTTAACAGACTACTGGTGAGAGAAACAAAATTGTTTTCTTTTAGTTGTAAACCAAACAAACGACCGTGTATCACTATTCTGCCGAAGCTGACATTTCTTCTAAAGTGTACCACATGTATCTAATAATGAAATCCCTTTAGTGGTTATATAGTCTTTAATACAATAATATAATCTACTCCATATAAACTCTTTTTGAAGTAATTAGAGTGGTCGGTGTTGATGCCAAGCACAGAGAGAACACTTGTTAAATACATGGTTACATTAACAAGTCCAATAACTGCTTAAAATCATAAGGGTGGACCAAACTCACCATAGCTGAATAGGTGTGGATTAACATCTGGACCACTGTGAATACCCCCAAATTAAAAAAAAAACAACAAGAGGATGCGCCGGCTTCCAACCACTGGACTGTATCACCAAATGTAATCCAGGCTGTTTTACCGCTCCATGAAACTCAATGTGTTGTTTAATTTTTCCTTATCTCGATGAGCTCTTTACGCACAAACGATGGGCTGTTGCCAGACACACACACACACACATAACACACACTGAGTCCTCACGCCTCTCCATGAACGCACTACTTATAGGTTTGGTGCTCAGCCGGTGGAATGAGGGGAGGGGTCGACAGGGTCCACTTCTCTTAAAGAGATATATCCGTTCAATTAGCGCTGCTGGATTCAAACTCTCTGTACTTTTTAATGTTTAGTTTTCTTTTAAAGGATTGACACTACAAATTATATTCTAGCTTTTACGCGACCTGTGAGGCTATGAATATATGCTTTTTTCCCCACATTCTTACTTGACACAAATCAGCTTAAACATTAATATTAGAATACCAGATGTTTTCTCATCTAAATTCACACTCTAGGCCAAATCGCTTTTACGCACGGGTATCCACGTCCCTCTGTTTTCAGTTTTTAACTGTCAGAATTTATTTCCTCTAAACATTTGACCTCCGGCAAGCTGAACTGAATTACTCAGCTGCAAAGATCAGCAACTAACTTATCCTCAGATTTTTTATAAAAACAAACGGGCCCTTCATGTGCAGCCTTTTTACGCACGATGTTCTACGCACCTAAAACTGTGGAGAGAACGAAAAGAGCCAACTTTTACCTGCACACCATTAGTCTTGGTTCGGGACTTCCAGAGCATGTTGCAACGGGCTGGGTGTCGAGCTGCAGTTGAAGGGTTAAAGTGCGGCGGTGGATGGAGAGAAGACAGGCTGAAGGTACACACAGAAGTGAGTTGGTGTGAGAGACGCTGCAGGAGTTTGTATGGGTGAGTCACAGAGAGAAGAGAGACGGGTGATGGGGGGAGGGGGTGCAAAGAGGGCGGGAGGTGACAGGAGTCGAGGAGAGGGGGAATACAAAACTTTTCACGTGTTGTACAATATAGGTTTTGGGATGAAAGGAGAAGTAAGAAACCAATGTGAGGAGAGTCGCCTTCTCCTCCACTTGAATATTAACGTTACGTTGCTGATTGCTAAAGTTTACAGCTAAAAAAAAGATTCTTATGGTTTTATGTCAGACTACAAGGTATGAAAACTGAGAAAATCCCATTTCAAACATTCGATTCAGGGCTGTAATTATAATATATATTGGAAAGGGTTGGGGAACCCTGTTCAGAAAGGCCACGCTCAAAGTATGTAGAGCTCAATCATGTTCCCAAAAATGAATATATATATATAAAACATGCATTGCCAGGGCAAGCACACACTGCTAACAGCTAAGTTACCTGGAAGGTTAGACAGATGCTTGTGGGCATATTCAACAAACATTGTTAAAATAAAAGGCTGATACTATGATACTTTTGTTTTACAGGAATATAACAATGTAATTCATCAGTGGATGCTTTAATATTACAGAATGGCTGGAAATGAATTCCCCATTTCAGGATGAAGGTCGTCAAAGCAAAACGTTTCTATTGTAATTAACTTTATTTTGATCTACATGAAATAAAATTTATTGAAAAGGTTTTAAATTGTTAAATACATTTAGAGACCTAAACTATGGAAGTATACAGAAATGATATTTGGAAGAGTGCTTCAACCACAGGAAGTCTCAGCACGCCATCTTGTGGTGATAAAGAGAATAGAAAGTTTATCTCCAGAGAATTGACCTGGACTTTAAGTCCTTCTGTCTCCAGGCTGTGTTCAACTTCTCAGTGGTAAAAATGCAGAGAAGGAAAAGTAACACTGGACACTGTTCACTAACAAAATAATTCTTTATTAAATGCATTTACAATTCAACAAGTGCTATAATTCCATGCAGAGAGTTCAAGCATGCAGACATGAAACAATAATTCTGCATGATTGTTAACTACACTGTATGATAGATAAGATGAACAAAAAGACAATCGGTCCTTTCAATCAAAAGTCACGGCTTTTCATCTCATTACAAGAAGGGCTAGGTCAACATGGTTCAAGTATTCAGTCATAATGATTCATTTTCAACCCTCTGCAAGTTCAAAGTAAGTTAATTAGTTGTTTGGTTTCACTTCACTCCTACCAACTTCTTCAGGTTCTTCATACTGCTTAATGCTGCTTTATCATTTCTCGTCATTGTATCTTTAATGTCCTGTTTACAGAGTGGGCACTGGTTGGCCATAGCACACAGAGCCTCCTCTAGCACCTGCTGCGAGTGCTGGTCAGGTAGTGCGCTGCACTCACTCAGCATGGTGAGTGTGTGTCTGAGCCAACCTTCCTCTCTGACCAGCGTGATGATCCAGGGCTGGGCGCGAACACAGCCTCCCAGAGCCTGTAAACCCAACCTCCAGAGCTCTGCAGCCTCGTCCCAACCTTCCTCCCAGCTGAGGCTCACCTTAACAGGTCCTGGGCTGGGCGCAGAGTCCAGAGCGCCGCGGAGGAAGCGGAGAGCTGTGGAGTAGAAACGCCTCTGACCAGCTTCTACAGAACCTGAAAAATAAAAACAATTCACAATGTTAGTCTCCAGTTCAGGACCACAATGTGGATAAACAGAATATATGACAAGAAATTAGTGTTGTAAATGTAAATGATAAAATTGCCCATAACCCAAATAAAAAAAAAAAAATTCCTTATATAACAATGAAGTTGCATTGTTCCCTTTTATGTCCACTAGGGGGCAGACAACCATTAAGACAAGCTACACACAAAACACCAATCTTCAGCTTGCACAGCTACAACAGTCATTTATATTAGATATCTGTATTAATGGTATACTATATTACTTCTAGTAGTAGTAGTACATTATCTATACGTGTTTATTTTACAACATCTCTGTAGGATGGGGCAAGCTGAGTGACTTCAAAAACAATGTTAGCGTCTGAATAACAAACTCACCTGTCGGAGCCGACTTCAGCCTGCCGATCATTAATCCCAAAGTGCAGTAATTTGCTGCGAGGACCAGCAGGTGAGGTTTATGCACTAAAATAGGAAGAGCTTCACTCAGATGTGTCTCCAGAGTTATGAAACATTGGTCCGTCCTAGAAAACAAAAGAGTTTGCCCTGTAAATT
>CAAKHC010013761.1:0-14616 GCA_901007825.1 Macroramphosus scolopax | reverse complement strand
CTAAAAATCAACATCATTTTTTGTTTTTACATTTCTAATCCCCCCTCAGGTTCGTGATGCTGAGCAGATTCTTCACACATGTGCAGATAAAGAGAAACAGTTGCAGCGCCTTCGTGGCTCAATAGACCAGCAGAGAAAACATCTGCATCGGTGCAAACAGCCCACCAGTCAAACTCTGGCTCGCAGGGCTCTGCTGGAGTGGGAGGTACAGTAGGAGATACAAGCAGCGGTGTGTTTGTATGCTGTCATCCGTCCTCACATCTGAGACTCCCCTGTTGTTCTTCCAGGCCGATGTGGGAAGAGTGAACGAGGTGGCTGCAGGTTTGCAGGACCTGAAAGCCACATGTGTGCTTGCTGAAGATGAGGAGAAGCACCCGTGTGATGCGGCTTTCTCTGAGCAGGCAGAGACTGTTAGTCATGCCTGTGCAGATCTGAGTCAACAGGTAAGAATAAAATACATTCCTGAATTCAGACAAAGAGAGAAAGTCAGTGAAAGTGATCACATGTTCATGCATTTTATATTAAAGCAAAATGACAAGTGGTGCCATATTTCTTAAAAAATAAGACAACATCATGTTTTCTTTTGTGGCAATTTGCAGATGCAAGATTTGAAACCAGTTTTAAAGCAGACTGTGGAGGAGTGGGGTCGGTTTGAGAGGAATCTGAGGGAAGTGTCTGTGCACACCACGAGGGTGCGCTGCGCCCTGCAGCATCAGAGAGCTCCTGTATTTTCAATGGAGCACGCAGAGGAAGACATGGACCTGCTTCAGGTGAATGACCGTCACATGATGTACACAGAGGCTTTACAGATACAACAAGATGAGTCACGTAGGACATTTGATGATGTTTGGAGGTTAATGCACCTCTGAAGTCAAAGTGTTAACAGTGTTTCCTGTTAATAGAGACTGCAGGAGATGGCTGGACAAGGAGAAGAGCTTTGGATGGAAGTAAACAAATCCCATCAGAGCCTTTTGAAGAGTCTTGATCACGGAACAGCAAAGACACTAAGCGATCAAATGGAGGGAGAACGAAAAAGGTCGGTGACATGATCAGAAAACAGATTCAAAGTCCCAATTTTAATGTTCTCCACTCTTCCCTCAATCCTTTTATCTCCTTGTAAATTTGAAGGAAATAGATGAATTTATTAATATTCTGTGGTCATTTCAGGTGGGAAGACTTGTTGCAGGAGCTAAAGGTCGAGCACAAGAACACTGGAGAAACACTTTCCCTCTGGCAGGAGTACAATCAGCTCTCTGAGAGCTGCGCCCTTCGCCTGGAACACCTGTCGCACCAACGGGAGGAGCTGTTGAGCTCCTCGCTTTCACCTCAACGGGACACACAGGCCACCAGCCTCTCGGGGGAGGTTAGTGACATAATCAGAGTGTCCTCAGCTGGATTGTCATCACCAACACAGGAGTGACATTTTAATAAATTTAGCATATTAAAAATAAAAATCAATAATTACAATTATATTGATAATTGACATGTTTTTATTAAAACAAACAATATTTTCATTGGTGCTGCATTTATGACCTTATTTCAGACCTTTTAATTGATTGTTTGAATAACCAGCAGGATGATGGTCACTGCGATCACACTAAACCTGATTAGTTTAGAATTCAAATTCCGTGCTTGACTGTAAATTCAATCTCTAACGTAATGCCTAGTTTGTGCAATAACTCAGCTCCCATTCTTGGAAACGATCAGAGCTTAGGAGCAGAAATATCAGACATGGTCTCTGCTTCATTTACTCTCTCAGACTTGTGTGGTCCAAATGCTGTGTTATGTGTTGTTTTGCACATTCATGCAAAAAACAAGTTTTGGAACATTCGGTTCGAGCTTTCATGTTTTCCATTTCCACCCTCCTCTTCTGCCCTTGAGAAGACATGAGTCATATCAAATTGTGGAGAATAAGGCTACTTTTCAAGAGAAAAATACACCTATTATGTTATGAGAACTCTGTTTTTAAAGGTGCATTGACGAAATTAGTCGGAAGCAGCCAGTAAAACGGACACAGTAATAGTGTGTAATTAAATGCCATCTAACTGATTCAATCTTTACATTCATTCAAGACGTTGCAGGATGCCGCTGAGGACTTGCAACGCCGCGTGGGAGATGTGTCGGCATCATCCAAGCCTCTTATTGGACGGGTAGAGACGCTGGCTGCACATTTCATCCAATCAGAGACCAGGATTCTGTCTCGCGATGTCCTGCTGCTGAGCAAAGCGATGTCATGGACAAAGAGAAGTCTTCAGGTGAGGAAATTAGAATTTATTGGCCTCTATAATGTCACGATTTGTATAGATATTCAGTCAAACTTCTCTCACAGTTCAATACCTTCAACATTAGCTAACATTTTCAAATTATGTGAACCCACATTTAATCTGTCTCATGTCTCTCTCTCTATGTGCAGGAGGATGAAGAGCAGCACAGAGTATTTCAAACTCAACTGGAGGCCATTGAGAAGCAGACACAGAACAAACTGCAGAAACAAAAGTGCAGCATGAATGACAAGGACTCTGCAAAGGTTTGTCCGAGCCCTTGTAGCTTGCCAGGAGTGATTATTATAATATTTTACTTTGTGCATCCATTCCAATTTAAAGAAATCGAAACAAGTCTTGATCATATGAGTCTTGAACTGAAAGCAGGCTCTTATCTTCGATGTGCAGCAGGAGCTCTTGAAGCTCAGCGAACTGTTTCCATCGCTGGTTGTCGTCAGAGAGACGAGTGGCTACGTGAACCTGAGCAAACAGGAAACAGAGACACTGAAGGAGCTCAGTGGGCAATGGATCAAAAATGTGACTCACATGTCCGACATGTACAGGTGAGAAATTCAGCTGCGCAGTGGATTCGTAAACAATATGGGGTTACGTTTTTGTTCACAAAATATTTTGCCAATGACAAACAAGAGATCGATGCTGTGTCTTCTTCTCATTCGGTGGGAGGATAGACTTTAGTTAGCTCTCAGATTTAGCTGCAAAGTCAAAGCAAGGATGATTCCTGGCATGTGCAATATTTGATATCAATTTCAATTGGGGAACAACATCCACCAGTTCTGTCTAGTTGTCATTCAGCTGTTTTTTGCCATTTAATTCCTGGAGGCAGTCAAAGATGCGATAGCTGTAGTTGCCCAGCGGAAGGTACAAATTGCATGTCATCGGCTGAATATTGAAAAGAGACACCATGCATGCGTAAGACGCAGCCGTCAGGGAGAGAATACTACTCTGGTTTACCTTATTTTCTCTGTATGTGATTGGCATTCGTCAGAGAGCTGCAGGCTGAGAGTCTGCACTCCCAGGACTTTCAGCAGAAGTGTAAGAACCTCACGTCTATCCTGGAGAAGCTGGAGCAGGAGTCGTTATCCAGAAAACCTCAAAGATACTCCAACCTCCAAGAGATTCTCACGGTCCATCAGGTACTGAGAAGCTGGAACTGATTGGTTGAATAAAAGAAGACGTTGACTCAGAAGGTTAAAGTAGCAAAGCACTAAAATACAAACCACAAAGCAGAAAGAACAAACTAAAGGGAAGAGAGACGCACTCATTCAAAAGGCACTCAGTGAGATCTGCCAACAATGCCATATAAAGACACGGAGACAAACAAAAGACTTGTATTACTGAGACTAGACACAACCAACACAAGCAGAACAGCAGGCTCCTTCCTGCAGTGAATACGATTACAGGCTGTGTTTATCCATGGCAGGTCCAGTAGTCTCACATCTTTCATCTCCCTATTAAAGTCTAGTTATCTGAGCATGTAACTGTATCGTAGTTTGCCTTGTAAGAGTGTTTTCAGGTGAGGTGAGACCAGGGACGAGAGAGAGAGAAAGGTCACGGTCAAGTACAGAGAGGCGGAGGAAGCTGAGATCATGAGAGCTGACAAATTTAAACGAGTAATTAGTTTTAGGATTGCATTCATAAAAAGTCATTGACAAAAAAATAGTAAAATCAGTGAGTGTGTCTATAAAGGTAAATGTTCTTCTGTACATAATTAACTGAAGGAGATAACTGAGGTGGAGGTATTTGCTCATTAAGGCATGAAGCTGCTGAAGGCTCTCTGATATATGGCTTTGATGTTGGCAGGACATTAGACAGCTCGAGGGCTTAATCTCGGCCTGTTACTGTACGGTGATGACTCACATCAGATAACATGTGCTTGTATTGTGTCCTGGCTGGTATCACTCAATCACACAGGAGCAGCAGGTTGAACTGATCATCGGACGACAGCTTCTCCAAGGTCTCCTCTGTGATGCGGTGGAGTCGATGGAAGGACAAACAGCAGAGGAAAGGTATGTGTGTTAGACTGAAGGAGTCAGCAAAGCATTGTGGGTGCACAATATCCTTTGAGTCTTACAGGACATGGACCGCAACTGGGTTAGTACCCAGAGCACCCAGTGTTTAAGACTCCAGGCCTAAAGCTACAAACCAGATCTCAATGTGTTTGGAGTATTTTTATACTTCATTAATACCTCAAGAAGAAGAGTGACACATTAATAGGCAGTGATCATGCCAACACACAGTGGAGAGACACACACCAGAGCAGTGGGCAGCCTCTTACCGGAGCCAAGGCAGCAGTGTGGGGTGCTTTGCTTCTCCAAAAGACAATACTCTGGTTTGTCCGCAGCTAGACCCTGCGTATGTTAAGATATCAGAGCGGGTTGGCTTGTCATCACTACTTCAGACCGTGTCATTAAATTAGAGTTTTCTGGCTGCATCTGTTGCTCTGCTTGTACCAGTTCTACAGATTGGGTGAACACCCACCGAACAGAGTGTATCATGTGCGGGCGTTTCCTGCCTTGGAACAGCCAAATGTCTCTTTCCTTGATCCTGCCTTAAATCACTTTTACAGTCTTTGGATACACAGACAGCCCCTAAATTTTTAATAAGATCTAAAGGAGCGTTGTGTCTCTTCCCCCTGCTGGAGCTGCCAAAGGCCGTAAGAGTTTTGAAATCCTGCTGATTTTTTATGTTGATTTGGCAATTGCCTGTAAAAGTACTATAAATGAGCTGTAATTTTCTCCGGCTGTTTTATAACTGTTTTGTGTATTTCTTTATTAACAAGGACAGTAAATATGCTCCACTCTAAATCTTTGTTTCTGGGGGAAAAAGCAACATCTACATTGAAATCAATTGAATTTGGAATCATCTTAAATGTTACATTATATATAAGATCGATTCCCAAATGATGTTCTTGTTTTGCATCCTGCACAGATCTGAGCTCATGACGGAAGTGACCCGTTTGAAAGAGAGATGGTTGGTGTGTGTGTCTCTGGCTGCCCAGCACGGGGCCTTGACCAAAGAAACACTCAGCCAGCGGAGGATCTACCAACAGGGCTCCAAACGCCTGTGGAAGCTGCTGAGGGACGTCGACCCTCTGCTGCCTCCTGCTGGCCCTGCTCTGTGCACAGTGCAGCAGCTCCGGAGCTGTGCAGATGACTGCCAGGTTAGCATGTGCTGCAGATGTTTTTTAATTGCATGTAGTCAGTAAGACCTTAAGGATCATTCTGATGTTTTTCAACCATGTGTTTTAGTGTAAATAATTGATGATCGCTGCAATCAGTCCAATATTGAGTGAAAACGCTGTATACCGACAGAGAAAAATCGAAGTGTAAAGCTTTTTGAATAACTCACAGCATTCTTCACTGCTAGAAAGTATCTCTAACTAGTCTCATCATTTATGGAAGATGGCACTGAGTGTTTGCACATGCTGTTATCCTGCCTCGCCATAAGGGGTTAAAAAGAACCTGCATTTTATTTTAATTTTCAAAATCAAGGCCACCTATGAAACAGCGATTCTTACTGTTACACTAACAAGTCTGCGAGCTAAATTAGACATTTGATAGTATATGACATGTACAAATCACACTTTTAAAGATCTGCATTCCTCCCGATATTTCTTCAAGTGTGTTGAAGAGGCTCTTGGGCTGCACTTAACCCTGTACACCCAGACTGTGGAGGCTGGCAGATGTTTGTGTGAAACTATGACGGAGTCCCAAAGTCAACTGCATGCGGAGCTCCGGGACGTGGAGGAGGCCTGGAAACACACCGACTCACTGCTGGCCAACAGAAGATCCCAGGTCAACGTGGCTATTCAGGTGACAACAGCAGACCAATACTTGTTTTTAATTGACATTAAATAAACGTCAGTAGTACAAATGGAGTTGTATTAGACAGACAGCAGTTAATATTAGAGGACCAGAGTGTGAGCATGAAGAGAGTGTGTTACAGTATTAACATGGGACAGAGAGGCGGCTTTGCACGACCCATATTCATGATCCCACCACAACATACTGTACACACACACACACACACACACAGACACACACACACACAGACACACACACACACACACACACACACACACACACACACACACACACACACACACACACACACACACACACACACACACACACAGGCTCGTGCCAAGAGGGATCACAGAACAGCCCAAATCTATCCATGATCCACATCCAGAGACAGCTGGTGTCTATTCCTGTCATTCCATTACTGTACAGTTCCCATGGATCTTCATTACACAGTAACACACACCACTCATAGATGCAAAAACAACATATTACACCACTATTGTTAGGTGATCTGCCTCGGTGACGGAGAGGAGACTTGCTATTCGTCTTCTTTTAGGCTGACAAATATCTTGATTGACCTCGCTGATGTTTTGGTCGAATCCTAACAGCCTCTCTTGCTGTCTGAACCACAGACGGAGAGGTTCCATTAGCTGTACGTGCTAAAACATCTGAATGTTTCGGAGTCCGTCGAGGTCAGGGAAAGTCGTGTTAACCCCTTTTAAGCTCAACAGGATCCAGCCGGTGAAAAGGGAAATCCCTCTGATCAATGTGTCACGGATCACGCAGAGAGAAGCATTAACACGCAATGTGGAACCGACAGAAAGACAATAACTCTGTTGTCATGTCAAGTAGCTGGTCAACAATCAACATGTGTTACCGATCACAATGTGTACAGTTTGTCAGACTCACATGTTTTCTTCCTCCTTGCTGCTGTTTATTCAGAAGTGGTCGCAGTGTCAGGACGGGATAACCAACATCATGTCTGAGCTGCAGGGGCTGAGGAAGCAGCTGTCTGTCAGGCCGGAGGAGGCTGAAGAAGAGCAGCTCCTTCAGGTGATTACAACATGGGCTCGTGCATATAAAGGAGTAAATATAATGTGCTATCCTCGCCTTCTTCAAAACACTTAGAACATCCTTTTTAAAGATCAACTTCCCCCCTTAGTGAAGCGATCTTGACACCAGCATGATGCATGTGTTGGTGGTCGGTTGGTGGTTCTCTGGCTGCTGATGTCATCACTGTATGTCAAGTGAGGATAGAACAAGAAGTTCCTGCTAAAGTTTAAAAACAACATGCTGTTTGTCATTTTTATTTCTGATTCAGGCACAGGCTGTCTCTCACACTTACTGCCATATATTTAAAATAAGAAAACTTAGAGCAGTATTGTGTTGTGGCTTGATGTTTCCTGGTGCCTCATCAAAAAGACTTTCCAAAGCCAAATTCAAAACTAAAGCCAGCATGAAGCTGGTGGGACGCCAGACCGGTCAACTGGCCGAAGTTTCTTCACCCCTCATTCCACCAGAGCGCTTTTGAGTTTACCCCCCCTTCCCTTATTTAATACCCCATGCTTTCACTCCCCTCCCCCTTTATACCCCTCTACCCTCCCCCTGTCCCATCCACAGCCCTTTAATCTGGACGATCAGAGCGAACAGCAGCGAGAAGGAGCCAGAGAAGCATGTACACACAGCGTGTTCATGGCTGCCTGACCGGGTGTTAAAGTGTGTGTGTATGTGTGTGTTATGCAGAAGACGGGACTCTCCCTGCAGCATTTAGCCAGTGGACTGAGGGAATTGGCCACCATGAAGACCGACCTGTCCCAGTACGTCGCGGCCGGTGACTCTGCTCTGCTGGAGCAGCAGCTGGAGCAACTCCACGGCCAATGGGAAGAGCTGTGCATGAAGGTGAGGACTGAAAGAAAGATGGAAACGGGAGGTACAACTGTACAGCTAACCAGAAAAAGGAGAGAGATTATAGATGGCGCAGGTGCACAGAGAGGATTTGGGGGGAGTAGGAGGGAAAAGTTGCTCCAAGTGGTGTCTTGGCGGTGACCAGCAGCACAAAGCCTCTGCACCACTGTGACTGAACACACACACACTCATTTGCTTGATAAAAGAGCAAATGTGATGGTGCATGGAGGGAAATCTACAACCTCTCTTTCACACTTTCTATGGAAAAAAAATCACAAGTTCTACCGCTGTTCTGTATTATAATGCAAAGCGAGCTGAAAATGTTTCGAAATAATCCCTTGACAGCTTTCAGGTTGTCATGATCTCTGACTCACTGTTCCTGCCGAGCAATCACATGGAACCCTGAAACAGAACAGGCTGTTATTTCTGTAACTGCATTGTAGGTGCAAGTAGATCTATTGTATGCACGCCGGCTCAAAGTCCAACCGTTAAGGCTCTCGGCTCAAACACAAATGCACTCTTGTTCCTGAGAAAACCAACACTTATGACATCTGGACATTATTGTTCTTGGATCATTTGCACAGCTGCAAGGCTTCCACCTGCTCCCGCCCTGGCAGGAGTTACTGGGACTCACAGATGCAATAACAGCAGCTACTATGTCCAATCTGTTGATGTTTGGGGATCCGTGCAAACATGTTAGAGGCTCATCCTGTCCTCTTAAGGATTCTTGGTTTTCTCCAAAAGAAATCTGAAACAAATACATAGACTTCCCTCCTGATCAGAGGATTTCTTTAAAGAACCTCCCAAACAGACATAGTGTCGACATTTATTACGGTGGTTTTATATGATACTGATGTGACGCTTTTTGAATGATGGACTTCTTACTCCGCATGAGAAATTAGAGGGATTTTTCAATTCCATTTATTCCTGACATGGCCGGAGGGGCAAGGATCTGAGCCACAGCAGTTTCCCCTGCATAGTTAACAGGTTGTAGGGGGAGGGGGGGGGGGGGGGGGGGGAAGCCACTGGAATGGGTTCGATGAGCAGATGGCCTGGCTGGGCTAAAGGGATCCAGGGGACAGCCTCCATTGTTCCAGGGGAAGCACAAAGTCCTTACAGGGTGACAGCAGCTCACAATGCACCCTTAATACTCTGGAGTCCAAAAGGCCCACCAGTGTTAGTAAATTAAAACCAAAGCCGGGCTATTTAAGTCATATAAATGCCAGCGAAGAGTTAAATATAGCCGGTTGAAACAGGCCTCCTTTCACCTAACACAACATCATCCCCTCCTCAGCAGGGTAATGGGATGTTTACATGGAGTTAAGCTGTCATTACTAAAATGGACCTTGTTGATTTTATCCAACAGCCAGACTCTCTTGTGGATTTCTCTAAATTCAGTCCATCACTGAGCTTATTGAGAGATTAAATGACCCTGCTGCTGAAACGCAGTAAAAGCAAACACTGTTTCACTCTGTTTTATTCATTTGGTAGAAACACTCAGTAACGTATGTTATTCATCTGGTTATGTGCACCAGGCTGAATTATATTAAATCTATTGGTAGTCATGAAGTCGTTAATGCATACAAGGATCTACCTACCAGAACAATTAGAAATCATTTAAATTGGAATGACACTGATCTCCTGTGTTACTGCTTTCATGTTAATTATTATTGCGACACACTTTGTTCTGTTGGAGTGAAGAATCTCAGCTTCTTGGTTTGTCTTCAAATCATAACTAATCATGTGGCTGGTTCAATCCCTGGAAATAGACACTTCTTTACACTCCCTTCATGTGTGAACAGTTACCTAATCCTACTTTGGCTCTTCCCAGGTGTCCTTGCGCAGGCAGGAAATTGCCGACCGCCTCAACGCCTGGACCATCTTCAATGACAAAAACAAAGAGTTCTGTGACTGGCTGACCCAGATGGAGAACAAGGTGTGCCATAACGGAGATCTGAGCATCGGGGAAATGGTGGAGAAGCTGAAAAAGGTACACAGAACATTCTCTTCCCAGAGTTCTCATGAGAGCGACACATTAGGACGTCTTGTGAGAGCTCTTGTAGAGCTGCACACAGGTGTGATCTGGTTGGATCTATACTGCATGCACACTCACCCTATAACCTATATAATGGATGTACAGTATGTCATACAGTCCCTGCACAGAGAACACACAGTTCTGTGTCCTCCCATTGTGAATCAGGGCATGCATACGTCTTCTGCATCATTAAAACCCGTATACGATCCACATGCATTATGCTGCCACAGATGGTGGCCTGGAATGGAATGGCTACGTTCCCTTTTGTTCCACCACAACAGTTGTCCTTTCAGCGCCTGAAAAGCCTTTTGTACCTTCCGGTGTCGTCGTGAATCGTGCTCATATAGTCAAACAGGAATACAAACAAAAACAACAACAAAATAATTGCTGTGAACAATGTTTCTGGCTGCGAGGTGAAGCAGGAACAGTGGCAGCCATTGCTGGTGGCGTTAATGATCCTCACGACTGAAGGTGACACAAACAGGCTGCTGCAAGGTCTGTTCACGGATGTTTATGGGAAAATAAGTGTTGTTTTGGAGACTCTGACGCCTCCCACTGAATATTAAACTGAAATCCCTTTTTTTTTGTGTTGCTGCTTGTTTTAAAGCTGCATTACAGGGGATTATATAAAACATGGTTTTTGGTTCGCTTTAAATAGACAGAGACGTTCACATCTGCATACAACCTGCTGTTTATTCTTTTACTTCCAAACAACAAGTGAATGTAAATGGTAGAAACCTGCTGTATGGAGCAGCCAGACAGGGATGTTTCAAAAAGAAAATCCATTTTAGATGTTCGCTGCACTGCATACACGCCTCGAGTATTTCCTGCTCTGCCTTTTTGCTGCTCGGGACATGATGTACGAAACAGCGTAATCTTTTGTAATTCCTCTTCAGGACTGCATGGAGGAAATCAATTTGTTCAGTGAGAATAAGAGCCACCTGAAGCAGCTGGGAGAGCAGCTGCTGTTAGCCAGCGACGAGGCCAAGCAGACCCAAGTCCACGAGTCCCTGCAGGTGGTTAACCAGCGCTGGCACCACCTCTTCCACCACATCGAGGCCAGGTGAGACCGCAGGCAGATGTGTTTGGATCTAAAAGCACTTTTCAAAAGGAAACATTAGAATAAAGAGTGCATGCAGCTGTTTGTGTGCCCCCCCCAACATACCCCCCCATTATTAGCCTTTTACTCACGCACCTTTTTTCTGCAGCCACTCTGAGTTAAAGAGCATCATTAACAAAAAGGCTTTAACGAGGAGTCTGTAATTAAACAATGGCTCTATTGGGGATCCGTCCACCTGCTGTTGTGTCGGCCGTGCTCTGCAGCTGTCAGGAATACATGGCTTCTAATGTACAGACTGTAGGTTAAGCCCCCGACCCCCTCAGGCAGATGGACGGTCCTGCCGAAGAGCAGGAGATACAGACTTCACTGCTCTCCCCCCACCGCCATGAGAGACGAGCTTAAATATCAGACAGTACCATATGTCCCCATGTCCACTCTGACTGCCCCCCTCATTCTTTAGTCTGTCAGAGTGGGAGGATGCAGGGGACGGAGGGTGGGCGAGGACAAGGGGGGGGCGGTCTGTCGGCATGAATTAAACCATGATCCTCAAAGTACAGTTGACATGAGTTCACGTCAGTGGACGCAGATAACGAACGCACAGCATTAATTCCTGGTGAATATACATCCAACACTCGTTTTAGCCGACTTAGCCAAGTTACTCAGAACTACTTTGTTGACAACAGGTGCTTCATCTTTGAAGGATGCTGACGAGAGCAATATAATAAATGAACAGTGATGTGAGCTGGAAACCAAAAATAATGATCTGAAGGAGGTTTATTTACAGGTGAGCAGTAAGTACGGGGGCTAGGATGTAGAGAAGCTGTGTATTAACTCATGTAATAATGGAGTAATGAATACTGATTAATAATGTATAATGACTTACTAGTCTTTATTAATTCGATCCCTCCTGCAGCCAGTTGTACTTTGTTAACTTTGTCCTCCAACCCCGTATCCTCGTGTATCCTGCAGCCCTTCACCCCCGTTTTCTCCCCCCATTGTACCCTTCGTCCTTTTACTCAGCGCAGACCCCTGACTGGGTTTCGTGTCTTTGTTGGGCCTCCACATGAAGCTGCTCGGCTTTGTCTGGCTGTCAGAAGGTAGAAAGGGTGAATGAGAGAAAGAGACAATTTAGTGAGCTTGGACGGCGCTGCAGAGGAGAAGTGTAGTTTATACACCCACTGTACTACGAGTACAACACACGGCCATAAACACGGAGCCTGAAACATGAACTACACACAGAGACCTCCACTACACACATGATTTATAAACTGACTGCAGGGAGCTTCACAGGAGGGTCGACACACAACATGAGTTTAGTACCAACAGCAACCACATACGCTACAAACTTTCCAAACTTCTTGTCATTTTCGTGCTTTATGTCTTGATGTCTCGCCAACTCTATTTTCTTTCTTAAAATAAAAGTGTGTACTTCTATTTTTCTGTTTTCTTGTGGAAGTTAGCCACAGATGGTCCCTTGTTCCCTTCAAGGTGAACTGTAATCACGTCCTTTGGTAGACACTCATCAGGTAGAAACTATTGACTGACGTCTGTGTGTCATTGTGTCTGTTCAAGGAACCTGTACAGCAAAACCTTATACAATAACAAACATGAACCTTAATTTAATCCTGTAATGTGATAAACCAACCTCTTGAAGGATCATGAATAATCCACAATGATTCATCTACGAGACCTAAAGGACGCTTCCTCGTCCACACACTCACTTATCTCTCGTCCCACCGGGTCCGGCCTCTGTTCGGACCCTTTCATACATTCTTCAGCCTCCCACTTACACTCACAGCTGTTTCTCAGCGCTTATTATTGTGGCTGAGAGCGTCTCCCTCTCAACCCCGTCGGGCCCTGCTGGACCTCAACAGGACAGGAAGGATCAAATGGGGAAAATTAACTCAAACTCCCGAATGGGGCACACTTCAGGCTTTTAAGCCTCGGAAAGAGAGCTCGTATTGTCCCAAGCGTTGCTATGACACCAGTCAGTGTGTGCATGAGCAAGGGGGACTGTTGCCGTGGTAACTATGGAAGTTCTAGTGCGATACACCTGAGAGTTGTTGGAAAGATAAATGAAAAGAAAGAGCCTATGATTTTCTTGTTTTTTCTTTTCTTTGCATCACATTATTTTCTACACTTATCTTTTCCCCTCGTGCTTTTTTTCTCTCTCCTTTATCTTTTGATATTCTTTGTCTGTTTCAGTTCTACCTTTCCCTTTCCCATTTTCATACTATTTCTTTTTTGGGGTCGCTTTTTTAATTAAGTGCATCACAAAGTCTTGGATAAGTGAAATGTCCAATTAATCCCCTTTAGCTGATTGGATCATAAACCATCTTTGACGATGTGTGTTTAGGGTGAAGAAGCTGAAGGAGACTCTGGTGACGGTGCAGCAGCTGGATAAGAACATGAGCAACCTCCGCTCGTGGCTGTCCCGCGTCGAGGCCGAGCTGTCCCGGCCCATCACCTACAGTGTGTGTCATCATCAGGAGATCCAGAGGAGGCTGGCCGAGCAGCAGGTAGACTGTAACACACACACACACCAGTCCACACACACTGTTTCCTACTTCTTTCACCAGTATCTTTTTGTTTCATTGGTCTTCATTTTCTTTCCGTCTCCTTCATCGCTAGTTTTTAAATTTTCTTCCCACACTTTGTATTCTTCTCCTTTGCTGTGGATCCCACTCATGATTAATAATTTATATTGATGGTCCCTTTGTTTAATTTTGGGAGGGGTTGACAGTTCCCTCTGTCCTCTGCCTGTGTGACTGTGGACTGCTGTTTAACACATGATACCACTTTAACACTGTGGACTGATGTCCGCCTGCATGTCTGTCCACGTGTCCGTCCAGGAGCTGCAGAAGGACATCGAGCAGCATACGGAGGGCGTAGTGTCGGTGCTCAGTCTGTGTGACGTTTTGCTGCGGGACGAAGATGCTGCCGGCGGCACCGAGACGGAGAGCGACTCCCTGCAGGAGACCAGCCGCAGCCTGGACCAGCGCTGGAGGACCATCTGTGCTCTGGCTCTGGACAGGAGGCTCAGGTGGGAACTAACACACAGGATTCTATGATCAGTCATATCGGTGCTCTAACCTCGGCATACACTTTACTTCATTATTACATAGTTAAACACATGATGCAGAATGGTTCATTAAACCCAGCCTGATGTCCCGTTGTAGGATCGAGGAAACCTGGAGACTCTGGTGTAAGTTCCTCGATGACTACTCACGGTTTGAGGATTGGCTCAAGATTGCTGAACGCACCGCTGCCAACCCCAACTCGGCCGATGTCCTTTATGCCGTCGCCAAAGAGGAGCTGAAGAAGTTTGAGGTCAGTAAGTTGTGAGGCTGGCAGGGGGGGGACAGGCAGGAAGGGTTTTTGTTGTGTTGACTGCAAGGATCTTAAAGCAAAATGTAGACTGGTCTGACTGAAGAGACAGAATGTTGTCGTTTGGAATAATTTACCAAGCTGAAGTATTTAGAGTTGTAATTCCTTTGAGAATTCTCTGGCCCCCATCAGTTTCCCTCCTCT